>JAVTVY010027309.1:0-107054 GCA_036873755.1 Hanleya hanleyi | reverse complement strand
AGTTTACGCGCTGATTGCCGAGTCGTTTCTCCATACTGTGTCGACAATATCAGGTATATCCTACTATGGAGGGGTTCAACTAATCCCAAAATAAAGATAACGACGGATACAATTTTGTAGAAATCCATTCTGACTATATTTACTACATTCTAGGAAGTCACTGTCAAGTTGTTGTTTAGTGAGCTTCTTCTGGAGACTTTCCAGTTTAAGCGCTGATTGCCGAGTCGTTTCTCCACACTGTGTCGACAATTTCAGGTCTATCCTACTATGAAGGGGTTTAACTAATCCCAGAATAAAGATAACGACGGATACAATTTTGTAGAAATCCATTCTGACTATATTTACTACACTTTTAGGAAGTCACTGTCAAGTTGTTGTTTAGTGAGCTTCTTCTGGAGACTTTCCAGTTTACGCATTGATTGCCGAGTCGTTTCTCCATACTCTGTCGACAATTTCTGGTATATCCTACTAGGAAGGGGTTTAACTAATCCCAGAATAAAAATAACGACGGATAAGATTTTGTAGAAATCCATTCTGACTATATTTAATACACTTTTAGGAAGTCACTGTCAAGTTGTTGTTTAGTGAGCTTCTTCTGGAGACTTTCCAGTTTAAGCGCTGATTGCCGAGTCGTTTCTCCACACTGTGTCGACAATTTCAGGTATATCCTACTATGAAGGGGTTTAACTAATCCCAGAATAAAGATAACGACGGATACAATTTTGTAGAAATCCATTCTGACTATATTTACTACACTTTTAGGAAGTCCCTGTCAAGTTGTTGTTTAGTGAGCTTCTTCTGGAGACTTTCCAGTTTACGCATTGATTGCCGAGTCGTTTCTCCATACTCCGTCCACAATTTCAGGTATATCCTACTATGAAGGGGTTTAACTAATCCCAGAATAAAGTTAACGACGGATACAATTTTGTAGAAATCCATTCTGACTATATTTACTACACTTTTAGGAAGTCACTGTCAAGTTGTTGTTTAGTGAGCTTCTTCTGAAGACTTTCCAGTTTACGCGCTGATTGCCGAGTCGTTTCTCCATACTGTGTCGACAATTTCAGGTATATCCTACTATGGAGGGGTTTAACTAATCCCAGAATAAAGATAACGACGGATACAATTTTGTAGAAATCCATTCTGACTATATTTACTACACTTTTAGGAAGTCACTGTCAAGTTGTTGTTTAGCGAGCTTCTTCTGGAGACTTTCCAATTTACGCGCTGATTGCCGAGTCGTTTCTCCATACTGTGTCGACAATTTCAGGTATATCCTACTATGGAGGGGGTTAACTAATCCCAGAATAAAGATAACGACGGATACAATTTTGTAGAAATCCATTCTGACTATATTTACTACATTTTAGGAAGTTACTGTAAAGTTGTTGTTTATTGAGCTTCTTCTGGAGACTTTCCAATTTACGCGCTGATTGCCGAGTCGTTTCTCCATACTGTGTCGACAATTTCAGGTATATCCTACTATGGAGGGGTTTAACTAATCCCAGAATAAAGATAACGACGGATATAAGTTTGTAGAAATCCATTCTGACTATATTTACTACATTTTAGGAAGCCACTGTCAAGTTGTTGTTTAGTGAGCTTCTTCTGGAGACTTTCCAGTTTACGCGCTGATTGCCGAGTCGTTTCTCCATACTGTGTCGACAATTTCAGGTATATCCTACTATGGAGGGGTTTATCTAATCCCAGAATAAAGATAATGACGGATACAATTTTTGTAGAAATCTGGTCTGACTATATTTACTACACTTTTAGGAAGTCACTGTCAAGTTGTTGTTTAGTGAGCTTCTTCTGGAGACTTTCAGTTTACTCGCTGATTGCCGAGTCGTTTCTCCATACTGTGTCGACAATTTCAGGTATATCCTACTATGGAGGGGTTTAACTAATCCCAGAATAAAGATAACGACGGATGCAATTTTGTAGAAATCCATTCTGACTAAATTTACTACACTTTTAGGAAGTCACTGTCAAGTTGTTGCTTGGTGAGCTTCTTCTGGAGACTTTCCAGTTTACGCGTTGATTGCCGAGTCGTTTCTCCATACTGTGTCGACAATTCCAGGTATATCCTACTTTGGAGGGGTTTAACTAATTTCAGAATAAAGATAACGACGGATACAATTTTGTAAAAATCCATTCTGACTATATTTACTACACTTTTAGGAAGTCAATGTCAAGTTGTTGCTTGGTGAGCTTCTTCTGGAGACTTTCCAGTTTACGCGTTGATTGCCGAGTCGTTTCTCCATACTGTGTCGACAATTCCAGGTATATCCTACTAGGGAGGGGTTTAACTAATCCCAGAATAAAGATAACGACGGATACAATTTTATAGAAATCGATTCTGACTATATTTACTACACTTTTAGGAAGTCACTGTCAAGTTGTTGTTTAGCGAGCTTCTTCTGGAGACTTTCCAGTTTGCGCGATGATTGCCGAGTCGTTTCTCCATATTGTGTCGATAATTTCAGGTATATCCTACTATGGAGGGGTTTAACTAATCCCAGAATAAAGATAACGACGGATACAATTTTGTAGAAATCCATTCTGACTATATTTACCACACATTTAGGAAGTCACTGTCAAGTTGTTGTTTAGTGAGCTCCTTCTGGAGACTTTCCAGTTTACGCGCTGATTGCCGAGTCGTTTCTCCATACTGTGTCGAGAATTTCAGGTATATCCTACTATGGAGGGGTTTAACTAATCCCAGAATAAAGATAACGACGGATACAATTTTGTAGAAATCCATTCTGACTATATTTACTACACTTTTAGGAAGTCACTGTCAAGTTGTTGTTTAGTGAGCTTCTTCTGGAGACTTTGCAGTTTACGCGCTGATTGCCGAGTCGTTTCTCCATACTGTGTCGAGAATTTCAGGTATATTCTACTATGGAGGGGTTTAACTAATCCCAGAATAAAGATAACGACGGATGTAATTTTGTAGAAATCCATTCTGACTAAATTTACTACACTTTTAGGAAGTCACTGTCAAGTTGTTGTTTAGTGAGCTTCTACTGGAGACTTTCCAGTTTACGCGCTGATTGCCGAGTCGTTTCTCCATACTGTGTCGACAATTTTAGGTATATCCTACGATGGAGGTGTTTAACTAATCTCAGAATAAAGATAACGGCGGATACAATTTTGTAGAAATCCATTCTGACTATATTTACTACACTTTTATGAAGTCACTGTCAAGTTGTTGTTTAGCGAGCTTCTCCTGGAGACTTTCCAGTTTACGCGCTGATTGCCGAGTCGTTTCTCCATATTGTGTCGACAATTCCAGGTATATCCTACTATGGAGGGGTTTAACAAATCCTAGAATAAAGATAACGACGGGAACAATTTTGTAGAAATCCATTCTGACTATATTTACTACACTTTTAGGAAGTCACTGTCAAGTTGTTGTTTAGTGAGCTTCTTCTGGAGACTTTCCAGTTTGCGCGATGATTGCCGAGTCGTTTCTCCATATTGTGTCGACAATTTCAGGTATATCCTTCTATGGAGGGGTTTAACTAATCCCAGAATAAAGATAACGACGGATACCATTTTGTAGAAATCCATTCTGACTAAATTTACTACACATTCCGGAAGTCACTGTCAAGTTGTTGTTTAGTGAGCTTCTTCTGGAGACTTTCCAGTTTACGCGCTGATTGCCGAGTCGTTTCTCCATACTGTGTCGAGAATTTCAGGTATATCCACTATGGAGGGGTTTAACTAATCCCAGAATAAAGATAACGACGGATGCAATTTTGTAGAAATCCATTCTGACTAAATTTACTACACTTTTAGGAAGTCACTGTCAAGTTGTTGTTTAGTGAGCTTCTTCTGGAGACTTTCCAGTTTACGCGCTGATTGCCGAGTCGTTTCTCCATACTGTGTCGACAATTTCAGGCATATCCTACGATGGAGGTGTTTAACTATTCTCAGAATAAAGATAACGACGGATGCAATTTTGTAGAAATCCATTCTGACTAAATTTACTACACTTTTCGGAAGTCACTGTCAAGTTGTTGTTTAGTGAGCTTCTTCTGGAGACTTTCCAGTTTACGCGCTGATTGCCGAGTCGTTTCTCCATACTGTGTCGAAAATTTCAGATATATCCTACATTGGATGGGTTTAACTAATTCCAGAATAAAGATAAAGACGGATACAATTTTGTAGAAATCCATTCTGACTATATTTACTACACTTTTATGAAGTCACTGTCAAGTTGTTGTTTAGCGAGCTTCTTCTGGAGACTTTCCAGTTTAAGCGTTGATTGCCGAGTCGTTTCTCCATATTGTGTCGACAATTCCAGGTATATCCTACTATGGAGGGGTTTAACTAATCCTAGAATAAAGATAACGACGGGTACAATTTTGTAGAAATCCATTCTGACTATATTTACTACACTTGTAGGAAGTCACTGTCAAGTTGTTGTTTAGTGAGCTTCTTCTGGAGACTTTCCAGGTTGCGCGATGATTGCCGTGTCGTTTCTCCATATTGTGTCGACAATTTCAGGTATATCCTACTATGGAGGGGTTTAACTAATCCCAGAATAAAGATAACGACGGATACAATTTTGTAGAAATCCATTCTGACTATATTTACTACACTTTTAGGAAGTCACCCTTACCGAAATCTGCAGGTTGCGGCAAGGTTGCCGCAAGTTTGCGGCAAGCTGGCCGCAACCTGATCAGTGTGCCAGAACTGTTGGGGAGAGTATTCCGCTAGCGGCAGTCTCAATTGGTGATTCCACAGTGTGCCGGTACTGGCAAACAGTATGCGGAGAGTGCGCCAGAAGAAGATAAAAGTGTGCTGCTAGCGGCGCACAGTGCGCAGACAGTGTGCCAGAGCCAAACTGTGGGCCGCTAGTGGCGCACAGTGCGCCGAGAGTGTGCCGGAATCAGAGTATGCCGCTACCGGCACACTCTGTATGGAATGGGCTGCACTGAAGATTTGCCAGCTGTTATTAGTTAACCCAGTTAACTTTTGACCCCTAATTTTCAATCTGGATAGGAAACTATCCAAACTGTACCAGTGTAGGAATACATCACAGAAGGAACTATACAAAATTAGTGTACCACACTCTACCACATAGTTGAAGTTATAGTTATTAGGGGAATGTTCTCAGAATGAGCAATTAATTCCGAGACAGAATTTCATTGTAGGATTCTAATGTACCTAGTACTAACCTTTCCTATCATTGGACTACTTTTGGTGCACATGAATACATATGTAATTTGGTTCAGGACTTTCAAATCTGGCAGTTGGTGAGAATGGTGGGAGAATATGTTTGCAACCATGAGGAGTTGTTCCTGCTAACTTAGGCCTGCATAATTTATACTATTTCCTGGTCATACATGATACAGATTTGTGTGGTAAGTCTGTTTGAATGCAAAGTAACAGTTTGATTATGGTTTAGGCCAGTCCAGTAATTTTGTAGACAAGTTGTAGTTTTCTCTGCCATGTTGATCATTGTGTTCTTTCATTCATTCATTGTCTGTTTAGATTTCATCGCATGACAGATCTTATGTACAACAGTTTGAGTGGAGTGATTTGTACCATTCATGTGGAGGTCAGGATGATGTCATTCTGACCACCACCATGAAAATATTGATAAGCCCAGAAGTTATTGGAAGAGTGCGCCGGAAGGCTGCCGGAAGAGTGCGCGGTGAGGTTGCCGGAAGAGTGTGCGGTGAGGTTGCCGGAAGAGTGCGCGGTGAGGTTGCCGGAAGAGTGCGCGGTGAGGTTGCCGGAAGAGTGCGCGGTAAGGTTGCCGGAAGAGTGCGCCAGAAGGCTGCCGGAAGAGTGTGCCGGAAGGCTGCCGGAAGAGTGTGCCAGAAGGCTGCCGGAATACATAAGCAGTTTGCGGCCAGCTTGCCGCAATCTGTATAGTGTGCCGGAAAGCTCATTTGCATGTGAAAAACTCTGTTGCGGCAAGGTTGCCGCAAACTCTCCGGCACACTGTGTGTGGTGAGGTTGCCAGAAAGTTTGCGGCAAGCTTGCCGCAACCAGTGTGCCAGAAGAATATTATTTCGGTAAGGGCACTGTCAAGTCGTTGTTTAGCGAGCTTCTTCTGGAGACTTTCTAGGTTGCGCGATGATTGCCGAGTCGTTTCTCCATATTGTGTCGACAATTTCATGTATATCCTACTATGGAGGGGTTTAGCTAATCCCAGAATAAAGATAACGACGGATACAATTTTGTAGAAATCCATTCTGACTATTTACTACACTTTTAGGAAGTCACTGTCAAGTCGTTGTGTAGCGAGCTTCTTCCGGAGACTTTCCAGTTTACGCGCTGATTGCCGAGTCGTTTCTCCATATTGTGTCGACAATTCCAGGTATATCCTACTTTGGAGGGGTTTAACTAATTCCAGAATAAAGATGACGACGGATACAATTTTGTAGAAATCCATTTTCACTATATTTACTACGCTTTTAGGAAGTCACTGTCAAGTTGCTGTTTAGCCAGCTTCTTCTGGACACTTTCCAGTTTACGCGCTGATTGCCGATTCGTCCATTTTTGTTCTGGGATTAGTTAAACCCCTCCATAGTAGGATATACCTGAAATTGTCGACACAATATGGAGAAACGACTCGCCAATCAGCGCGTAAACTGGAAAGTCTCCAGAAGAAGCTCGCTAAACAACAACTTGACAGTGATTTCCTAAAAGTGTAGTAAATATAGTCAGAATGGATTTCTGCAAAATTGTATTCGTCGTTATCTTTATTCTGGGATTAGTTAAACCCCTCCATAGTTGGATATACCTGAAATTGTCGACACAGTATGGAGAAATGACTCGGCAATCATCGCGTAAACTGGAAAGTCTCCAGAAGAAGCTCACTAAACAACAACTTGACAGTGACTTCCTAAAAGTGTAGTAAATATAGCCAGAATGGTTTTCTACAAAATTGTAGCCGTCGTTATCTTTATTCTGGGATTAGTTAAACCCCTCCATAGTAGGATATACCTGAAATTGTCGACAAAATATGGAGAAACGACTCGGCAATCAGAGCGTAAACTGGAAAGTCTCCAGAAGAAGCTCACTAAACAACAACTTGACAGTGACTTCCTAAAAGTGTCGTAAATATAGCCAGAATGGTTTTCTACAAAATTGTAGCCGTCGTTGTCTTGATTCTGGGATTAGTTAAACCCCTCCATAGTAGGATATACCTGAAATTGTCGGCAAAATATGGAGAAACGATTCGCCAATCAGAGCGTAAACTGGAAAGTCTCCAGAAGAAGCTCACTAAACACCAACTTGAAAGTGACTTCCTAAAAGTGTAGTAAATATAGTCAGAATGGATCTACAAAATTATATCCGTCGTTATCTTTATTTTGGGATTAGTTAAACCCCTCCATAGAAGGATATACCTGAAATTGTCGACACAGTATGGAGAAACGACTCGGCAATCAGAGCGTAAACTGGAAAGTCTCCAGAAGAAGCTCACTAAACAACAACTTGACAGTGACTTCCTAAAAGTGTAGTAAATATAGTCAGAATGGATTTCTACAAAATTGTATGCGTCGTCATCTTTATTCTGGGATTAGTTAAACCCCTCCACAGTAGGATATACCTGAAATTATCGACACAGTATGGAGAAACGACTCGGCAAACATCGCGCAAACTGGAAAGTCTCCAGAAGAAGCTCACTAAACAACAACTTGACAGTGACTTCCTAAAAGTGTAGTAAATATAGTCCGAGTGGATTTCTACAAAATTGTATCCGTCGTCATCTTCATTCTGGGATTAGTTAAACCCCTCCATAGTAGGATATACCTGAAATTGTCGACACAGTATGGAGAAACGACTCGGCAATCAGCGCGTAAGCTGGAAAGTGTCCAGAAGAAGCTCACTAAGCAACAACTTGACAGTGACTTCCTAAAAATGTAGTAAATATAGTCAGAATGGATTTCTACAAAATTGTATCCGTCGTTATCGTTATTCTAGGATTAATTGGAGAAACAACTCGGCAAACATCGCGCAAACTGGAAAGTCTCCAGAAGAAGCTCACTAAACAACAACTTGACAGTGACTTCCTAAAAGTGTAGTAAATATAGTCTGAGTGGATTTCTACAAAATTGTATCCGTCGTCATCTTCATTCTGGGATTAGTTAACCCCTTCCATAGTAGGATATACCTGAAATTGTCGACACACTATGGAGAAACGACTAAACGTGTAGTAAATATAGTCAGAATGGATTTCCACAAAATTGTATCTGTCGTTATCTTTATTCTGGGATTAGTTAAACCCCTCCATAGTAGGATATACCTGAAATTGTCGACACAGTATGGAGAAACGACTCTGCAATCAGCGCGTAAACTGAAAAGTCTCGAGAAGAAGCTCGCTAAACAATAACTTGACAGTGACTTCCTAAAAGTTTAGTAAATATGCTCAGAATGGATTTTTACAAAATTGTATCCTTCGTTATCTTTATTCTGGGATATGCGAAGATCCGATTGCATATATTAGGTGACAGTTACATGATAAAATAGAGTACGGAACAATATAATATATCATTCCTGGGTCATCCTAAGGTCATGATGCTTAATAATCTCAAGATTTCTAAGTATGGACACACTGGATGTTTCAAGTGTCCACTCTTTAACACTTCAGCTTCATTTATTCCGCGTTAACTGGTAACTCATATTCTGTAAACTTGTATGTTGATATTAGTTATTCTACTACAAACTGTATGTATTTAGTTTTCTATAAGAAGTGTGGTCAACTGTATGTTAGCTGAAATTGTCGACACAGTATGGAGAAATGACTATGCAATCAGCGCGTAAACTGGAAAGTCTCCAGAAGAAGCTCACGAAACAACAACTTGACAGTGACTTCCTAAAAGTGTAGTAAATATAGTCAGAATGGATTTCTACAAAATTGTATCCGTCGTCATCTTTATTCTGAGATTAGTTGAACCCCTCCATAGTAGGATATACACAGTCTGGATAAATGACTATGCAACCATCGTGTAAACTGGAAAGTCTCCAGAAGAAGCTCACTAAACAACAACTTGACAGTGACTTCCTAAAAGTGTAGTAAATATAGTCAGAATGGATTTCTACAAAATTGTATCCGTCGTCATCTTTATTCTGGGATTAGTTAAGCCCCTCCATAGTAGGATATACCTGAAATTGTCGACACAGTATGGAGAAACGACTCGGCAATCAGCGCGTAAACTGGAAAGTCTCCAGAAGAAGCTCACTAAACAACAACTTGACAGTGACTTCCTAAAAATGTAGTAAATATACTCAGAATGGATTTCTACAAAATTGTATCCCTCGTTATCTTTATTCTGGGATTATTTAAACCCCTCCATAGTAGGATATACCTGAAATTGTCGACACAGTATGGAAAAACGACTCGGCAATCAGCTCGTAAACTGGAAAGTCTCCAGAAGAAGCTCGCTAAACAACAACTTGACAGTGACTTCCTAAATGTGTAGGCCTAGTAAATATAGTCAGAATGGATTTCTACAAAATTGTACCCTTCGTTATCTTTATTCTGGGATTAGTTAAACCCCTCCACAGTAGGATATACCTGAAATTGTCGACACAGTATGGAGAAACGACTCTGCAATCAGCGCGTAAACTGAAAAGTCTCCAGAAGAAGCTCGCTAAACAACAACTTGACAGTGACTTCCTAAAAGTGTAGTAAATATGCTCAGAATGGATTTTTACAAAATTGTATCCTTCGTTATCTTTATTCTGGGATATGCGAAGATCCGATTGCATATATTAGGTGACAGCTACATGATAAAATAGAGTACGGAACAATATAATATATCATTCCTGGGTCATCCTAAGGTCATGATGCTTAATAATCTCAAGATTTCTAAGTATGGACACCCTGGATGTTTCAAGTGTGCACTCTTTAACACTTCAGCTTCATTTATTCCGCGTTAACTGGTAACTCATATTCTGTAAACTTGTATGTTGATATTAGTTATTCTACTACAAACTGTATGTATTTAGTTTTCTATAAGAAGTGTGGTCAACTGTATGTTAGCTGAAATTGTCGACACAGTATGGAGAAATGACTATGCAATCATCGCGTAAACTGGAAAGTCTCCAGAAGAAGCTCACGAAACAACAACTTGACAGTGACTTCCTAAAAGTGTAGTAAATATAGTCAGAAAGGATTTCTACAAAATCGTATCCGTCGTCATCTTTACTCTGGGATTAGTTGAACCCCTCCATAGTAGGATATACACAGTATGGAGAAATGACTATGCAATCATCGTGTAAACTGGAAAGTCTCCAGAAGAAGCTCACTAAACAACAACTTGACAGTGACTTCCTAAAAGTGTAGTAAATATAGTCAGAATGGATTTCTACAAAATTGTATCCGTCGTCATCTTTATTCTGGGATTAGTTAAACCCCTCCATAGTAGAATATACCTGAAAGTGTCGACACAATATGGAGAAACGACTCGGCAATCAGCGCGTAAACTGGTAAGTCTCCAGAAGAAGCTCACTAAACAACAACTTGACAGTGAGCGCCTCCACTCAAAGTTTCTCAAATTTGGCGATACATATCGCATGCTGATTGCAAAATACGAACGTAGCGTGCAAGATCTATGGCGCTACGTTTCGTAACTTGTGTCTAATTCCGCTTAACCCGGGGCTAGGGGCCGTATGAACCCATGTACTTCAAGATCCTCATGGTACTCATATGAACAGTCACAATCAAAGCGTGACTGAGATACATCTTTTTTTTAGATGACTCTATAACGAATATTATGGATTAAGAATACTGATCAGCGATACGGATTTGATATTTTTGGAACATCATGATATCTTGCCGGCATCATTGAAAACTGATCACCTTTTCTCTCTTGCAGGAAACTAGCCTATGTTTATGTATACTATGATTGTCTTTTTGAATTTGGTGCTAATACTGTTATGTGGAAAATGGAATAGGTCTTTGGATTATGGACGCGGATATTCTCTAATGGACGACGGCTGGATTATGAATGACGGACTAGACGCTTGTAATTCCTAAAAATGTAGTAAATATAGTCAGAATGGATTTCTACAAAATTGTATCCGTCGTTATCTTTATTCTGGGATTATTTAAACCCCTCCATAGTAGGATATACCTGAAATTGTCGACACAGTATGGAAAAACGACTCGGCAATCAGCGCGTAAACTGCAAAGTCTCCAGAAGAAGCTCGCTAAACAACAACTTGACAGTGACTGCCTCAAAGCGTAGTAAATATAGTCAGAATGGATTTCTACAAAATTGTATCCGTCGTTATCCTTATTCTGAGATTAGTTAAACCCCTCCATAGTAGGATATACCTGAAATTGTCGACACAGTATGGAGAAACGACTCGGCAATCAGCGCGTAAACTGGAAAGTCTCCAGAAGAAGCTCGCTAAACAACAACTTGACAGTGACTTCCTAAATGTGTAGGCCTAGTAAATATAGTCAGAATGGATTTCTACAAGTATTGTACGCTAAATTTATCTTTATTCTGGGATTAGTTAAAAACCCCTCCACAGTAAGGATATACCTGAAATTATCGACACAGTATGGAAAACGACTCGGCAATCAGCGCGCAAACTGGAAAGTCTCCAGAAGAAGCTCACTAAACAACAACTTGACAGTGACTTCCTAAAAGTGTAGTAAATTTAGTCAGAATGGATTTCTACAAAATTGCATCCGTCGTTATCTTTATTCTGGGATTAGTTAAACCCCTCCATAGTAGGATATACCTGAAATTGTCGACACAGTATGGAGAAACGACTCGGCAATCAGCGCGTAAACTGGAAATTGTCCAGAAGAAGCTCACTAAACAACAACTTGACAGTGACTTCCTAAAAATGTAGTAAATATAGTCAGAATGGATTTCTACAAGGAGTGAGTGAGTAGTAGGGTTTAACGTCGTTTTCAACCTTGTTTCAGTCATATCACGACTCTGCCCACATGTGCCAGAACACGAGAGTGCTCACAGTTCCTATTACCCTGGACACTGATCAGCCCAGCCAGTACAGCACCCGGTCACCCAAACAAGTATTGACCGAGCTTAACGTTGCTTAACTTCGGTGATCTGACGAGAACCGGTGTGTCCAACGCTATAAGCCGTACCGTGGATTTCTACAAAATTCTAACCGTCGTTATCTTTATTCTGGGATTAGTTGAACCCCTCCATAGTAGGATATACCTGAAATTGTCGACACAGTATGGAGAAACGACTAAAAGTGTAGTAAATATAGTCAGAATGGATTTCTACAAAATTGTATCCGTCGTTATCTTTATTCTGGGATTAGTTAAACTCCTCCATAGTAGGATATACCTGAAATTGTCGACACAGTATGGAGAAACGACTCGGCAATCAGCGCGTAAAATGGAAAGTCTCCAGAAGAAGCTCGCTAAACAATAACTTGACAGTGACTTCCTAAAAGTTTAGTAAATATGCTCAGAATGGATTTTTACAAAATTGTATCCTTCGTTATCTTTATTCTGGGAAATGTGAAGATCCGGTTGCCTATATTAGGTGACAGCTACATGATAAAATAGAGTACGGAACAATATAATATATCATTCCTGGGTCATCCTAAAGTCATGATGCCTAATAATCTCAAGATTTCTAAGTATGGACACCCGGGATGTTTCAAGTGTCCACTCTAATACTTCAGCTTCATTTATTCCGCGTTAACTGGTAACTCATATTCTGTAAACTTGTATGTTGATATTAGTTATTCTACTACAAATTGTATGTATTTAGTTTCCTATAAGAAGTGTGGTCAACTGTATGTTAGCTGAAATTGTCGACACAGTATGGAGAAATGACTATGCAATCAGCGCGTAAACTGGAAAGTCTCCAGAAGAAGCTCACTAAACAACAACTTGACTGATTTCCTAAAAGTGTAGTAAATATAGTCAGAATGGATTTCTACAAAATTGTTTCCGTCGTCATCTTTATTCTGGGATTAGTTAAACCCCTCCATAGTAGGATATACACAGTATGGAGAAATGACTATGCAATCATCGCGTAAACTGGAAAGTCTCCAGAAGAAGCTCACTAAACAACAACTTGACAGTGAATTCCTAACAGTGTTGTAAATATAGTCAGAATGGATTTCTACAAAATTGTATCCGTCGTCATCTTTATTCTGGGATTAGTTAAACCCCTTCATAGTAGGATATACCTGAAATTATCGACACAGTATGGAGAAACGACTCGGCAATCAGCGCGCAAACTGGAAAGTCTCCAGAAGAAGCTCGCTAAACAACAACTTGACAGTGACTTCCTAAAAGTGTAGTAAATATAGTCAGAATGGATTTCTACAAAATTGTATCCGTCGTTATCTTTATTCTGGGATTAGTTAAACCCCTCCATAGTAGGATATACCTGAAATTGTCGACACAGTATGGAGAAACGACTCGGCAATCAGCGCGTAAACTGGAAAGTCTCCAGAAGAAGCTCAATAAACAACAACTTGACAGTGACTTCCTAAAATGTAGTAAATATAGTCAGAATGGATTTCTACAAAATTGTATCCGTCGTTATCTTTATTCTGGGATTAGTTAAACCCCTCCATAGTAGGATATACCTGAAATTGTCGACACAGTATGGAGAAACGACTCGGCAATCAGCGAGTAAACTGGAAAGTCTCCAGAAGAAGCTCGCTAAACAACAACTTGACAGTGACTTTCTAAAAGTGTAGTAAATATAGTCAGAATGGATTTCTACAAAATTGAATCCATCGTTATCTTTATTCTGGGATTAGTTAATCCCCTCCATAGTAGGATATACCTGAAATTGTCGACACAGTATGGAGAAACGACTCGGCAATCAATGCATAAACTGGAAAGTCTCCAGAAGAAGCTCACTAAACAACAACTTGACAGTGACTTCCTAAAAGTGTAGTAGTCAGAATGGATTTCTACAAAATTGTATCCGTCGTTATCTTTATTCTGGGATTAGTTAACCCCCTCCATAGTAGGATATACCTGAAATTGTCGACACAGTATGGAGAAACGACTCGGCAATCATCGCGTAAATTGGAAAGTCTCCAAAAGAAGCTCGCTAAACAACAACTTGACAGTGACTTCCTAAAAGTGTAGTAAATATAGTCAGAATGGATTTCTACAAAATTGTATCCGTCGTTATCTTGATTCTGGGATTAATTAAACCCCTCCCTAGTAGGATATACCTGAAATTGTCGACACACTATGGAGAAACGACTCGGCAATCAGCGCGTAAACTGGAAAGTCTCCAGAAGAAGCTCGCTAAACAACAACTTGGCAGTGACTTCCTAAATTTGTAGTAAATATAGTCAGAATGGATTTCTACAAAATTGTATCCTTCGTTATCTTTATTCTGGGATTAGTTAAACCCCTTCATAGTAGGATATACCTGAAATTGTCGGCACAGTATGGAGAAACGACTCGGCAATCAGCGCGTAAACTGGAAAGTCTCCAGAAGAAGTTCGCTAAATAACAACTTGACAGTGACTTCCTAAATGTGTAGTAAATATAGTCAGGATTGCATATATTAGGTGACAGCTACATGATAAAATAGAGTACGGAACAATATAATATCTCATTCCTGGGTCATCCTATACTCGTGATGCCCAATAATCTCAAGATTTCTAAGTATGGACACCCTGGATGTTTCAAGTGTCCACTCTTTAATACTTCAGCTTCATTTATTCCGCGTTAACTGGTAACTCATATTCTGTAAACTTGTATGTTGATATTAGTTATTCTACTACAAACTGTATGTATTTAGTTTCCTATAAGAAGTGTGGTCAACTGTATGTTAGCAAGACTCCATCTTAGGGTGAATGGTCACAGAAAATCCGTTAGGAAAAAGCCTGGACCTGACCATGGCTGGGATAACTTTAGTATTCAGATCATAGACGTCGTCTACCCATCTACCAAATATTCCCTCTCTGGATTTGAGAGGAAAATCGGAAAACGAGAACTATTCTGGATGCTAGAACTTGGGTCAGTCTTTCGGTATGATTTAAATGATAATGTCAGTGGGTTCGGCAATGTTACAAACCGTCATTCAAATATATCCAGTATTACCCAGCTGTGTATACCCCATCAACGGAGACATCGCAGCCATGGTTGGAGAAAGTTTAATAGTGCTATGATTCACGATCATATCCCTTTAAATTACTCAGTGACTTCAACTAATACACCCAATAGTATACATAGCTTACGTACAGTTCTGTATGCGTTACCTATGAGAGCTTTAAACCATATAGCCAGAGATATACAACAAGCTGCATCTTCAGGAAATATAATACCACCCAAAATCACTAAATTATGTCAAGATATAGCGTATTTTCGGCTGTATCGTCCAGTGAACATAATCGAAACATCCCCAGATCGGATTTTCTTGAAACTCAACTACTTGGATAAAGGACTAGGCATTATTAATTTAACTTGAATCCTAAATGATCCAGAGGTACGCTAAGCTGTACCAAACTTCCTCCTTGCATTTGATATAATTACACTAAATCTATAGTCACCAAAATATTCAATTACTTTAATGCTGTCAAGGAGTTTGACTGGAATTTATACACTTCGGGAGGCTATGGTTGTGATTGTGAATGGTCGACCTTTGTCTATGCGCCATGCAAATATATTGTGGATGGTGGTCTTGGTGTAGTTAGTGATGGGAACCTAAGATTACTCCCGATGAAGGGACCTAACTGTAGAGAGCCAAGAAGATCAATAAATCTGAAGGCCAGCCAGAAAACTGTCCTGTCTGCATTGGAACAGTACGTTATTGATTGGTCTAAACGAGAAAAAGTTGAACCTACTGTAATCGCTGAATGGCTGGACCTCACCAGGAGCATGGTCGTTGAAATGGTCCGCCATGTTGACAGAGCTGCAACTCACCAGGCGGAACAGGTGCTGGGAAACCGCAATTTGCAAGAAGTGCTAGCGAATCTCCAGAGTAAATCCGTCAGTAGTCCCAGCAGACAAAGCCTCAAATGAAATAATATTCATATGTGGATGTTGCTGTTGCCGGGTACTGGTTAAACAATTGAGTGTAAACATATGCTCATCAAGTTCGTCTACTTACTCTCAAACTGCATTTGCTCTGGAGGATTTATTTAACAGTCACAAAACGTTTGCCTTCCAACTAATCATGATGACATACCGGAAGTATGCTGGACTCTCAAAATGCATAAATCCCCATGCAAATTTGGATTTATGGCTGGTTGTAGAAGCTGCACCGCCGGGCTTCTTTCGGTCCTGTTGGCGGGGGCCCTTAGGGAGGTAAGGCATTTTGGGAAAGGTATTGCATTACTATTTCTGGAAACTCTGACAATGAGTGCGTGGGAAACTCGGGGTGTTTTACGAAAGAGCTTGGTGCTAAAGGTCACGTGCCGTACAGATATGTATTCACATGAGATTTGTCGACTCTATACTACAATCCCTCCTGAAGACCTTATTGACCGTCTGAGTTGATTGATAGTATCTGTGTTCAAAAAAACTGATCGTAGATATATTAGTGTTGGAAGCCGTTGGGTATTCTTTATCTCTACTGCATATTGAATTGAATTGAATTTTATTCACCAAACATACAGCAGATATACGAATATACAGGTTATCAAGATCAAAATAACATTAGCCGCACATACGGCGGGAGTAAAACCCCAGGGGGCTTGTTTTATCCCGGATTAGCTTGAGTAGATGTTCATGGTATACGGCGAGAGGAGTATGGAATGTAGCAACACAGTTTTCGATGTTCTAATATTTACGCTAGTTCGGTGAATAAAGCGAATATAATATTTACACTAGTAAGGTGAATAAGGCACTGCATAGATCAGTTATCGAGAGATATCGCACACACACAACAAAATCGACGAATGTTAATATAGAGACTGCGCACAGGTAAGCATGGCATTATACACATATAACGTGATTGGAAATAGACTGATCGATGCGCATGGATAATTGGTTGTAAGATGAAGGGTGACCGGTAGGCAAGAAATTTCGGTTAGAATTGATGATAGCCATATCAGCGTCCGAATTTATTGAGCAAAAACTCTTTCAGTCGGGATTTAAACAGTGACTTGGAGGCATAACATTTCAGGCTGACTGGCAATGAATTCCATATACGTGGTCCTTTAATTTTGGTGGAGTAGAATGAGAGTTGTGAGTGATAAAACGGCCTGTACAGATTAAGGTTAACTTGTCTTGTTGGATAATTGTGTACTGCAGATAATTTGGTGAAGTAATTGCGCGAAAGGTAGGGAAGAAAAAACGAGGGGTAGAAGAATTTGTGTGCAAATATCAGGATTAGGTAGTCATTTACTAGATGTAGAGGTAGAATATTCATTTCTACAAATAGATTTCTGGTATGGGCACGTCTGGCACTTGCAGTTAAGATGCGGATGAGCCTTTTTTGTAGGACAACTAGTGGATGAAGGTGCGTTCGAAAAGTGTTTGCCCAGACCATACTGCAGTAGGATATGTAGGGGTAAAATAACGAATAATACAAAAGAATTAGGGTCTTTCTGTTCACGCAATGTTTAATGTTATTTATAATACCTATATTTCTTGACAGTTTTGAGCATAGTGCTTCAATATGTGAGTGCCAGGTTAGCTTGTCATTAAAAAAAATGCCGAGGAATTTGAATGTATTGACGCATTCAAGCTCATTACCATCGAGGACCAGTTTAGATGTAATACGATTAGTGTATCTGGTCGGTTTGATAAGCATATATTTGGTTTTTTGTATGTTGAGAGACAGCAGATTACAGGAAAACCAGTTATGAAGTTTGGCGATCTCGTTTGACAGAGTTTCGACTAGATTATCATAATCTGAGTCGGAAGAAACTGCGCTTGTATCGTCGGCGAAAAGGAGTATGTCTAGCATATCGGATGCTTTGGCTATGTCATTAATATAGACCAGAAAAAGAATGGGGCCGAGGATCGATCCTTGAGGTACACCACAGTCTATGATATTGGTTGAAGAGAGTACATTGTTATAGCACACGCACTGAGACCGAAGAGACAGATAGCTGCGGAACCAGTCGTTGGCAATTCCAAGAGATATGGGATGTTTCTTTGTTTATAGAGTTGCTTGAGTTTCTCACTAAAAATATATATGTGAAATTTGGCAACAATATATCAACAGCATATAGGTATTCCAAGGGGTACTAAGTGAGCAAACCTGTTGGCTGACCTATATCTGTTCTTTTATGAATATGAATATATGCAGTCGCTTTCAAAAACCGATCCGTTCCTTCTGATTCACCAAACGCTATATAGACGATCTTCTCGCTGTGGATAATCGCTATATAAATGACACAGCGAACGATATATATCCACCTTCACTGGATTTGAAGGAAACTACAGATAGTCCGACAGGCAAATCATATTTAGACCTATATCTCTATAAAAATGAAGCGGGCCTTCTCTCCCGTCGACTTTATGGCAAGAGAGATGATTACAAATTCGACATCGTAAACTACTAAGTTAAGAACAGTAATATTCCAGCGGGATCTGCATATGGCGTATATATATCTCGCCTAGCAGCATTTGCTAATTCGGATTTTCTTGAAACTCAAACTACTTACATAAAGGACTGGACATTATTAATTTACCTTGAATCCTGAATGATCCAGAGGTACGCAAAGCTGTACCAAATCTCCCGCTTGCATTTCATTACAAGCGTCTGGTCCGTCATTCATAATTCAGCCGTCGTCCATTAGAGAATATCCGCGTCCATAATCCAAAGACCTATTCCATATTCCATACTACATTTCATATAATTATACTAAATCTATAGCCACCAAAATATTCAATTACTCTGATGTTGTCAAGGACTTTGACTGGAATTTATACACGTCGGGAGGCTGTGGTTGTGATTGTGAATCGTCGACCTTTGTCTGTGCGCCATGCAAATGTATTCTGGATGATGGTCTTGGTGTAGTAAGTGATGGGAACCTGATTACTCCTGATGAAGGGACCTAACTATAGAGAGCCAAGAAGAATAATAAATCTGAAGGCCGGCCAGAAAATTGTCCTGTCTGCGTTGAAGCAGTACGTTATTGATTGGTCTAAACGAGAAAAAGTTGAACCTACTGTAATCGCTGACTGGCTGGATCTCACCAGGACCATGGTCGTTGAAACGGTCCGGCATGATGACAGAGGTGGAACAGGTGCTGAGAAACCTCAATTGGTAAAAAGTTCTAGCAAATCTCCAGAGTAAATCCGTCATAGTCCCAGCAGACAAAGCCTCAAATGAAATAATATTCATATTTGGATGCTGCTGTTGCCGGGTGCTGGTTAAACAGTTGAGTGTAAGCATATGATCATCAAGTTCGTCTACTTACTCGCAAACTGCATTTGCTCCAGAAGATTTATTTAACAATCACAAAACGTTTCCCAGGGAATGAGGTATTTGCCTTCCAACCAATCATGGCGACATACCAATAGTATACTGGACTCACAAAATGCATAAATCACCATACAAAGTTGGATTTATGGCTGGTTCTAGAAGCTGCAGCGCCGGGCTTCTTTCGGTCCTGTTGGCGGGGGGCTTTCGGAAGGTAAAAGCATTTTGAGAAAAGCATTGCGCTACTATTTTTGGAAACTCTGACAATGAGTGTGTGAGGATATTGAAAATTCGGGGTGTTTTACGGAAGAGCTTGGTGGTAAAGGTATGTATCCACTATTCTACAATCCCTCCTGAGGACCTTATTGACCGTCTAAGTTGATTGATAGTATCTGTGTTCAAGAAAACTGATCGTAGATAGATTAGTGTCGGAAGTCATAGGGCATTCTTTAGCTCTACTGTATATAAGAGATAACATTCATCTGAGTTTCTCAATAAAATATATATGTGAAATTTGGCAACACAATATATCAACAGCATATAGGTATTCCAATGGGTACCTATTGTGCACCCCTTTTGGCTGACCTATATCTGTTCTCTTATGAATATGACTATATGTAGGCGCTTTTTAAAACCGATCCGTTCCTTCTCATTCACCAAACGCTATATAGACGATCTTCTCGCTGTGTATAATCGCTATTTGAATGACGCAGTGACTGATACATATATCCACCTTCACTGGATTTGAAGGAAACTACAGATAGCCCTACAGGCGCATTATATTTAGACCTATATCTCTATAAAAGCGAAGCAGGCCTTCTTTCTCGTCGACTTGATGACAAGAGAGATGATTACAATTTCTACATCGTAAACTATCCCTTTATGGGCAGTAATATTTCAGTGGGACCTGCATACGGCGTATACATATCTCACCTAGTAGCATTTGCCAGATCCTGTCTTAATTGTGACGATTTCAATCAACGTCACAAAACATTGTTGCAGAAACTTATAAAACAGGGCTATACCACCAAGCGCCTCCTCTCAAAGTTTCTCAAATTTGGCGATACATATCGCATGCTGATAGCAAAATACGGGTTTAGCTTGCAAGACCTAGGGCGTTACGTTTCGTAACTTGTGTCTAATTCCGCTTAACCCGGGGCTAGGGGTTGTGTGTATCCATGTACTTCACAATCGTCATGGTGCTCATATGAACAGTCGCAATCATAGCGTGACTGAGATACATCATTCTCTAGATGACGACTTTACAACGAATAGTATGCATTAAGAATACTGCTCATCGATACGGATTTGATATTTTTGGAACATCATGATGTCTTGCCGGCTTCATTGAAAACTGTTGACCGCTTCTTTCTTGCAGGAATCTAGCCTATGTTTATGTATACAATGATTGTCTTTTTGAATCTGGTGCTAATATTGTTATATGGAATAGGTCTTTGGATTATGGTCGGGGATATTCTTTAATGGGCGACGGCTGAATTAAGAATTACGGACCAGACGCTTGTAATTTATATATGACGATGTTTAATGACATTAGATGATATATGGCAATGTTGCATTTTTGCACAAATGGAGATATGGCTGCATACAGCCTTCTTTGCAACTACTGGAACCAGGGTGCTAATATTTGCACATTATGTGCCACCAGATCCCCAACTTCAGCGAAGAAATAATATTTAACTGGCAGAAATTTAAACTGTGTTCCACCCTCGTTTAATATGTCGATTAGTCGATAGATTCCCCGTTCTGACCAGTCACACAACGTTCTCCTTTATGACTTTGGGACACTGTCCAACAGAAGGTTATCGAGTGTTGGCTAGTCATCACTATTTACTGTGTATAGAAGATGAAACCCCCGAAAACAAGGCGTCCGCTGATTGACTGTTATTCATCTCAGGAAGGAATGGCTGGTGTCATATATATTTAAACTCTTTCTGCATTATTTACAAAGTAAAATATACAAACAAAGCTAGAACAGTCTTTGCAGACAACAGCATTGTGACAGCTTTTTTGTCGGGTATCCCATGTGATTTTAGGACATTTTTAGTTTTTGCTGGGTGATTGTCTGCCATAGCGGCTAAGAAAACGAGCTGCTCATCACCTGTTCAAATTCGCGATAAATTTGGCAGAACAAATTAGTTTTTCGAGCAGGGTTGGTCGTTTGTTATAACGAAATATTGAGAAGATGGTTTTCTGAAGATGTACCGGCCAAATTGACTACATAATAAGTGAGGAATTTTAAACTATAGTCAAATTTCAACATTTTGTTGTTGTTGATGAAAATGGCTGTAGGTGCATTCTTTGGCGCCAGCAATCGTCTAAATAACTTTTTATTCATAAACAAAGCATTCCAGATGCTTGAATGGGACCGGAAGGGGAAATCTTGTTCGTTAATTAGCTGTCGGAGCTCGCCGCATTGTTCGAATGGCATGACATTCCCGTTAGGGCATTTATACATTCTCAGACTGGTCCATGAGCTTTTCAACACCTATCTAATTAGTCAGCCCATATCATGAGCATTGTATCTTAAATGGTCATCACCTAGATTCCAGTCTAACTAAAGCTTTCCATCTTTTAACAGAACCCCTCCAATTTGAGGATCTTAACTTGAAGTTCGTATGCGCCATATTTCTTGGCCATTTTGCAATTCAATATGTTTGGCCGCACTTAGTGTATGAAGTTGAAATATAGGCTCTTGGGATAGAGGATTGGGCGTGGGATGCATTTTTTCTGACAAATGCATTGTGGGATATTTGCAGACCCACCTGCGTATATTAGCTGACAGATACATGATGAAATAGTGTAGGGAACAATAGAATATATCATTCCTGGGTCTTTATCTGAAGATATGGAGATGTTCATTGAGATTAGATGATATAAGGAAATGTTGCATTTTTGCTCAAGTGGAGATATGACTGCATACTGGCAACTTGCAACTGTATTTGAGATGAAATACCGCAGAAAACAGAGTGTCAGCTGATCGGCTCTTATTCCTCTCCGGGAGGAAGTGTTGGTATCCTATATATATTTAAATTCTTTCTGGATTATTTGACAAAGAACAATATACAAAAAAGCAACTGGAACAGTGTCTGCAGACAGCAACATTGTGACAGCTTTTTATCGGATACCCCATGTGGTTTTAGAGCATTTTCAGTTTTTGCGGGGTGATTGTCTGTCATAGCGGCTGATTCGAAAACGGGCCGCTCATCATATGTTCAAACTCCCGATAAATTTGACAGAATAAATCAGTTTTTCCAGCAAGGTAGGTCGTTTGTCGCAACGAAATATTGGGAATAGGGTTTATGCAGATGTGCCGGCCAAATTTACTACATAATAAGTAAGGAATTTAAAGGTGGCGTCTAACCTGTTATGTTTTTGTCCTCGACTCCCTCTATACAGCATGCCTTTACAGTGTCACACCAACAAGGATTATTGACTTGTTTTAGACATTTCCTGATACCCGTTGAACATAATTTGCATATATTGTGCCCAATCGGATGAAAAATATTCTGTACTGATACCCTAAAATAGCTATTACTTTGGAACATCTTCTTAAATCCATTCGATTTTCAAATGCGACACAAAAGATTGATTATGTTCCATATCTAACCCCCATGTTGTTCATTTTATTGTTGTTGTAGTTGTTGTTGTTTATTTTATCTGGTTTACCACCCTATATAAAATTAAAGAGGGCTCGCTCTAAATTTTTTATCAATGCTCTTTCATGGTGTGGTAAAACAGGAAAAAGATGGACTGAACGTGGAATAATAAATGTTTGTATCACCGTTATTTTACCTGTAGGCCTCAAGTTTTTACTGTCCCAGCTTCCAAACAATTTGTTGATCAAATTTATTTTACCATTAAAATATATGTCGATGGCTTCCATTAAAGTTGGGTAAAACCAGGTTCCGGGTATCTACTCCGTGGACCCTATTATGCTGACAAAGTTAGACTGAGCTTACCTTTCTTCGTATGGTCTATATCGCCACAGATTTGTCTACATTTAAACGTAGACCAGTAGAAGAAGAAAATTTATGCAGGCTTTTATCGGCGTTTCTATCGATCCATCAAAAATGATATCGGTATCGTTCGCATACTGCTGAATTTTAATTTCATAATTTTCGATTTGTAATATAGAATCGTCGTGATTAACGGCGATGGATAAAGTCAACAAGGATAAAGAAAAAAAAGATAAGGGATCACCATGTCCGCAACCTAGATGCAGAGTGAACAACTCGGATATATAACACCAACGCTTTTAGAATCATTCTGAAAAAGTTCTAGTCCACTGAATTAAGTTATCCCCAAAAGTAAAAGAAGCAAGACTTTTTGAATGTGTCATATATGAAAGACGATCTGTGGATAATCGCTATACGAAAGACGCAGTGAAGGATATATATCCACTTTCACTGAATCTGAAGGAAACTACAGATAGCCCTAACGGCAGGTCATCTCTATAAAAATGAAGCGGGCATTCTCTCTCGTCGACTTTATAACAAAGGAGATGATAAAAATTTCGACATCGTAAACTATCCCTTTCTGGACAGCAATATTCCAACGGGACCTGCATATGGCGTATATATATATATCACGCCTTGTAGCATTTATTAGGTGCTGTGTACAATAAGACGATTTCAATCAACGTCACAAAACATTTTTGCAGAAACTTATAAACAGAGCTACACCACCAAGCGACTTCATTCAAAGTTTCTCAAATATGACGATAAATATATGCTGAAAGCGAAATATGAGCGTAGAGTGCAATATTTATGGCGTTTCGTAACTTGCGTTTCTCAACCGCTTAACCCGGGGCTAAGGGTCATATGAACCCATGTACTTCAAGAACCACATGGTGTTCATGCGAACACAATCAATTCGTGACTGAGATATATCATTCTCTAGATAAGGACTTTACAACGAAAATCATATGGATTAATAATACTGATCAGCGATATGGATTTAACATTTTTGGAATCGCATGGTGACTTTCCTTAATAATTGAAAACTGTTGATTGCTTCTCCCTTGCAGAAAACTAGCCTATCTTTATGTATACTATGATTGCTGCTTTATTTTTGAAGCTAATGCTGTTACATGTAATATGGCTTTGAATTATGGACGCGGAAATTCTAAGATGGGCGGCGGTTGAATATTGAAAGACGGACTAGACGCTTGTATTTGTAATGTAATCCTAAAAGCGAAGACTTTTTTAAAATCTATCAAAAATAATAATCCTATTATATTGTTTTCCTCATTGTAATTCATAAGATCAAATAAAGGTCGAGTTATTTCACCGAAGAAACGACCCTTCATGAAACCCTTCTGTGATTCGTCTATAATTGGTAGTAATGCATCCTTGACTCTGCTGGCTGTGCAGTCTGATACAATTTTGTAGTCGACATTCAATAGAGAAACAACGCTTGTTCGAAATTTCTGTCCTTACCATCTTTTCATAAACATAATATGTAACTCTGTTTCTGAAAAGATGAGAGGTTTCCTGTTTCGAATTACAAGCGTCTGGCCCGTCATTCAGAATTCAGCCGTCGTCCATTAAAGAATATCCGCGTCCATAATCCAAAGATCTATTCCATATTCCATATAACAGTATTAGTACCAAATTTGAAAAGACAACCATAGTATACATAAACATAGGCTAGTTTCTTGCAAGAGAGAAGCGATCAACAGTTTTCAATGACGCCGGCAAGACATCATGATGTTCCAAAAATATCAAATCCGTATCGCTGATCAGTATTCTTAATCCATAATATTCGTTGTAAAATCGTCATCTAGAGAATGATATATCACAGTCACGCTGTGACTGTAACTGTTCATATGAGCACGACAAGGATCTTGAAGTACATGGGTTCATACGTTCGTTTTAAGCGGAATGAGATACAAGTTACGAAACGTAACGCCCTACGTCTTGCACGCTAAGCCCGTATTTTGCTATCAACATGCGATATGTATCGTCAAATTTTGAGAAACTTTGAGAGGAGGCGCTTGGTGGTATAGGCTTGTTTCTGCGACAATATTCTGTGACGGTGATTAAAATCGTCGCATTTAACACAGGATCTAGCAAATGCTACTAGGCGACATCTGTATACGCCCTATGCAGGTCCCATTGGAATATTACTGTCCAGAGGAGGGCAGTTTACAATGTCGAAATTGTAATCATCTCTTTTGTCATAAATTCGACGAGAGATAAGGGTCGTTTTATGTTTATAGAGATATAGGTCTAACTATTTTGTGCCTGTAGGGCTATCTGTTGTTTCCTTCAAATCCAGTGAAGGTGGATATATATCCTTCACTCCGTCATTTATATAGCGATTATTTACAGCGAGAAGATCGTCTATATAGCGTTTGGTGAATGAAGAAGAACGGGCTTTGAAAGCGCCTGCATATAATCATAATCATAAGAGAACATATACAGGACAGTCTACAGGGTGCACAATTAGTACCCATTGAAATACCTATATGCTTTTGATTTTTTTTGTGTTGCCAAATTTCACATAGATATTTTAAATGGGAAATTCAACATCCCATGTATAATATCTTTTGTATGTAGTAGAGCTAAAAAATACTTTATGGCTTCCGACATTAACATATCTACGTTTAGTTTTCTTGAACACTTGAACACAGTTCATACTATTAATGAACTTAGACGGTCAATAAGGTCCTGATGAGGGATTGTAGTATAGAGAGTCAAGAAATCCCATGTGGATACATGTCTGTACGGTATGTGACCTTTAGTATCAAGTTCTTCCGTAAGACATTTTGAGTTTTTCAATATCCACATACAATCAAGTTTTTAATGCAAGTTTTTTGGCGCAATACCTTTCTCAAAATGCTTTTACCCCCTGGAGGGCCCTCGTCAACAGGGCTGAAAGAAGCTTGGTGGTACAGCTTCTAGAACCCGCTATGAATCTAAATTTGTATGGTGATTTGTGCATTTTGGGAGTCCAATATACTTTTGGTATGTTGTTATGCTTGTTTGGAAGACAAATATCTCTTTCCTTGAGAAACGTTTTGCGATTGTTAAATAAATCTTCCAGATTAAATGCGGTTTGAGAGTAAGTAGATGTTTTTGATGATGATATGTTTACACTCAATTCTTTAACCAGTAGCTGGTAATAGTAATATTTACATATGAATATTATATTGTTTCAAGCATAATTTGTCTACATTTTGAGTTTTTCAATATCCACATACAATCAAGTAAATCTATGACGAATTTACTCCGGATATTTGCTAGAACTTCTTGCTAATCAAGATTTCTCAGTACAATATGGCGAATTGTTTCAATGACCTTGGCCTTGGTGAGTTCCAGCCAATCAGCGAATACTGTAGGTTAAACTTTTTCTTGCTTAGACCAATCAATGACGTACTGTTCCAATGCAAACACGACTATCTTCTGGTCGGCCGTCAGATTTATTATTCGCAGCTCTCCATATTTAGGTCCATTCATCAAGAGTAATCTTAGGTCCTTATCACTCACTACATCAAGGTCACGATTTACAATATATTTGCTTGATGTATAGATAAAGTTCGACGATTCACAATCGCAACTACAGCTTTCCGACGTGTATAAGTTCCAGTCAAACTCCTTGTCAGCATTAGAGTAATTGAATATTTTGGTGGCTATAGATTAAGTAAACTTATATGAAATGCCTGATTGGCTGGTGTCGATTGCTTTTGTATGCTTGGAATATAATTTGTCTTAGAATTGCTTAGTTCATTTAGAATACCTTGAGAGTCAACAGCACTTCCAGAAGCAGTTTATAATTATGTTATAGTCTTTACTATATTGTTTTTTCTAATGAACAGAAATAGGCCGAGTTTCTTTTTCCGTACTCTGCTCAATTGGCATTGGGTCGAAGTATCGAGCCATACACCTTCCAACTCCTGGCTCCTTCTAGCAATTTCCATACAAAGATACAGCCCTGCGCATCGTATCTTTGCCGTACATCTGCCATCTTGAGCACGAAAACCTCTTTCGGCACTATCCGCACAGGGCTATTCTGACATATGCCTGCTCGGGGAGCGACCAAAAACTGACGAAATTTCCGGAAGTGTTTTGCCAATTATTCCTGAATCAGGCAGCAATATTGAGCCTAATTCACCGCAGCCTAGCTAGGCATGTTTTGCAAACAGCAGTGGGCCTAAACGAGCCGATAATTAGTTAAGAGCCAACGGAATTTATTTTTGATAAAAAAAACATGAGCATCGTGTTTAATCAAAATAAATAATTCACACACATCTATAGCAAAGTGGAATCAAATACCATTATATTGAGAATGCTTGACTAAGAAGACTGCCCTATTAAATGTACGTTTGTGAAATAATGTTTTCTGTCTGGGCTATATGAATATTTGAATTCTGGCAGAGGTGCGTGAGAGACAGCCCTGTTCGGAGATTGCTTTTCTAGCTCGCGTTTCTTATGTATATGTTCTTCTTCGAATTTGATTTCTATCAACTTTCTCGTCACGAGGAGAACGTAACCCTTTCTCGCTGAAGAACAGAGATACTTGTAACAATTATTGCTCTCATATTCCCATCTTCTATATGGCTGGACCAATTTTGATCTCCTGACTCGTTCTTTTCGGTGAACCTCTCTTCAGCCAGTTGTAGACTTGTAGGACAAGAAAATCTCCAATTTCCAGTATTGACAGAACACTTGCCCCGATGAAGAGTCCCAGTTGTCCACCAAGGTTAGCTGTAACAGAGCACAACATTTTGTTTTCCTCAATCGAAAAATCAATAACTCACATCATCCATGTTTTATGCTGTAAATTGTCATCGAAACATGGGGTGGACGGACTGTGTAAAGTGAACATTTTGTGTTTGTTCGCGAATTCCATTTTTTGGGGAAATTCCTAATATATTCCTATATCACCTCCAACCAAAGGGTGTTGAGCATACATTACTTTTTTCGAAATTGTTTTAATTGCTTTTAGAGTAATTTTATAATACCGAGGATAAATTTGTTTCGAGCATTAGAAATCTCATTGTAATGTAGTTTTAGGACAGCAGTAATTAGAACTGCGTATGTATTCTTCATATCTTACTGTTTGGATATTTTCCGAGAAATTAAGTATTTAGGACACCTTTGAAGAAATAAACTGTTCAGGAGTTTGAAACTTTAATATATCACCCTGAATACCATTATAACAAGGATATGAAGTCAAATTAATGATCAAGTAGGGCAGGTTCTCGAGAATATTGCTTACCAAGAATAGTTTCAATTTGATAGACGGGTTGATCCTCCTGAAGCTGGTAGGTAAGCGAATCGTAATACACGTTCAGCATCAGTACGTTTTTTCTGCAATTGGGAAAATTATTATACTTTATTTATTTTTTATTATTTTATTAGATTCAACAAGTATACAGTACATGAATATTGAAGAGCCTAGTTGTGGAATATAATCATATTCTATAAATTACTTATAATGACAACTAGTAAGTCATCGGCGGGAATAAAACCCCATGGGGCTTGTTCTATCTCTATATAAATATATAACAAGATTTTATTAAGCTACTTGTGGCAGGTGATATGTGATAAATGAGTGACTGACCACATGCACAATGTGGCGGAATGTTTGAATATGGCGGCTACGTTCAATTAAATATGTTTGATTTAAAGAGAGGTGATGAATTCAAATGTTCATCGACGAGGGCGGATTGTTCCATTCCCGAGGTCCTGATGTTGTGATAGTGTGATAGACAAGTTTGAACGATAAAATGGCCGGTACAGCTTTGTATCGTGGTTTCTAGTATTATGTTGATGCATGTCTGATTGTCTAATGTAATATGTTTGAAAGTGAAAAGGCATTTGGTTAGTATGGTAGATGAAATTGTGTGCACGATTCATTGAAAGATAAAGATTTAAATTATACAGTGTCAGAATCTTTAAAGCAACGAATAGAGGTTGTGTATGATCTAGTTTTTTCGATAACGTTATCTCCCTTACAACTCTCTTCTGTAGTAAGAACAATGGATTTAGATGAGTAACATAGGTGTTTCCCCATAAGATATTTCCGTAGGACAAGCAAGTATGGATAAATCATGGAAAAGTAGAGTACATATAGAGTTTTCTTATTAGGGAATGTTTAATATGATTTATGATTCCTATATTACGAGATACTTTCTTGCAAATATAATCAATATGGGACGTCCAGTTCAGTTTATCATTAAAAACAATACCGAGAATTTAAAATTCATTGACAATTTCGATTTCAATGCCACAGATGAGCAACGGTAGGGCATAAACGGTTACGGGTTTGTTATTCAGTTTAAAGACCATACATTTCGTTTTCTTGATATTTAATGACAGGCGGTTTGATGAAAGCCAGGTGTATATTTTATCAAGTTCAGACATCATTATATTAATAGCATCAACGATATTTTCGGTGGAACAGACAAGACTAGTATCATCCGCAAAAAAGTATAGTATGTAGCAAGTTGGACACGTTAGATATATCATTAATGTAAAAAATGGCACGAGAATAGATCCCTGTGGTTCAGCACATGTAATTTTCCCAGGAAGTGATATGGTACCGTTAAAAGAGACACTTGTCATTCTGTTTGTTAAGTAACTTTCAAGCCATTGATTTCACAAATTTCTGAATCCATAGTGGATACGTTTACTTAATTATATATTATGATTTACCGTGTCAAAGGCTTTGGAGATGACTATGAACGTAATAATGCTGTTTTGTTTTGCTTCTTTGGCCGTTATTATTTTATCATATAAATAGAAAGCTGCCAGGGAAGTTGAGTGATTAGACCGAAAACCATATTGGTTTGGACAGATGATGTGATTGATTTCTAGAAAACTGGTTATTTTGCTAAAACAGGGCAGGACTGAAATTGGTCTTTAGTTTTTTAGTGCTTTATTATCTCCGGATTTGTGGACAGGGGTGATTTTAGCAGATTTGAAAGCGTCTGAAGCCGCCAATTTCAGATTCACAATAGTAGATTTTATATCATCAAGCGTTACGGTGGTAAATTGAAAATCGTTATGAACGGGGGATATCCAGGTGGTCCATAAAATTAGACTAGGTGTTGGGAATTTTTGCATCTAACACATTAAAATATTACTGAATATCACACATATCCTCTCGAGTCCCGAGACTAACATGACACAACAACACTTTGTTAACCCTATCTGGTCTGGGTTTTTGGGACCTGTCCAAGCCGGGGGGGGGGGGGCAAAATGACCCCTCTCTAATTATCTTTTCTTACCTCTTGAGCTAGAGGGCTGAAACTTACCACACTATATCCTTGGGTCAAGCTCTACAAAAAAGCTGTAAAAATAATCCAAGATGGTCGCTTTGATGACGTCACAGTGACGTCATTTCCAAAAAACGGCATTTTTTGTCGTTTTTTATCATCAGATTTTCCGATTTTTTTATTTATGCATGATAAATTAGTAAATATTATTGTAATGCGAAATAAAATATTTTTTGTCCACTTTTTATCGCGGAAAAACAGAAAATTTGAAGAAATATGACAAAAACATCTTGAATTTACCCATGATCCTCTACTCGGGGGGTTATGTAAATAGGATCAAAATGACCCCAATATGATAAGCTATAAAGTGACGGAGTTTCAGCTATCCATTTTGGTCGTTCCGGAGATAGCGCAGAAAGTTTTGTAGGGGGGGGGAGGGGACAAAAACTTGAGACAAAACTTGAAACAAAACAAAACTTGAGAACGTTGTCCGGAATGTTACAGAATAAATCAATAGCCAATCCAATCATTTTTGTACAACTGAGCTGTGGAGGTGTGTCTCGATTTCCAAAATCTTTTGTGGGAAATGGGAATTTCAAAAGACCCTGTACACTTTGAACCATGTACTGTCGAATGTATTAATTATGCATTCTTGTACATTCCGTTCTTTAATAAGTGAGTCAATTGGTAGTGATATGTCTGGTGACGTGCCCGCCACCCAACAAAGTACACACAGACATCCTCTATAAAAAAGGGTGGCTGCTTTCATGCTCTCGGGATGGATGACAAAATATGAAAATATGCCTTTTAGAGAAACCTTTTTCTAGACTAATATTTAAACCGTGAACGTTTGGCTGTATCCAAACTTATCAAGCCGAGTGGAAATACTGATACCCATTAAGTGATTATTTGTTCGATATCCATAATAAACACAAGCTATCAATGCATCACGAACAATGCTCATTAAGTGATTATTTGTTCGATACATCCATAATAAACACAAGCTATCAATGCATCACGAACAATGCTCATTAAGTGATTATTTGTTCGATACATCCATAATAAACACAAGCTATCAATGCATCACGAACAATGCTCATTAAGTGATTATTTGTTCGATACATCCATAATAAACACAAGCTATCAATGCATCACGAACAATGCTCATTAAGTGATTATTTGTTCGATACATCCATAATAAACACAAGCTATCAATGCATCACGAACAATGCTCATTAAGTGATTATTTGTTCGATACATCCATAATAAACACAAGCTATCAATGCATCACGAACAATGCTCATACCACAGAAATCTAGTAATGTGTCACGAGCAGGAGCCAGACCATGTGTAGGAGCCATACCATGGATATCTAGGAATGCATCACGAGCAGGAGCCAGACCATGTGTAGGAGCCATACCATGGATATCTAGGAATGCATCACGAGCAGGAGCCAGACCATGTGTAGGAGCCATACCATGGATATCTAGGAATGCGTCACGACCAATTACCCATACCGTGTGTATCAAGGAATGCATCACGAGAAAGACCCATATCATGGATATCTAGCGATGCGCTAAGACCATGACCTATACCATGAATATGTATAGCAATGCGTCACAACAAGGAGCCATACTATGGATATCCATGAATGCGTCACTAGCAGGAGACGTACCATGGTACTGTTGAACAATCAACTTGAACCAGTAAAACATTACAGTTAGTTCGGATGGATACAAATTTGCATAGATGAAATGTCATCCATGAATTCATCATTTATAACACTGAAGCCATTGATAATATTTATCTAGAGTCTATTTTTTGGAGACGTCCAAAACTACTTCAATCAATTTGTATCGATCAGCTTCAAGTAGACACACTGACTCAAAATATAAACAGCCATCTCGTGTTCACTGACTATATATACTTTTGGAATCGAATTATGGTGAATCTACCAAATTATGGTGAATCTACCCGAACGATCCTTTTCAAAATTACTATTTAGCGGCTTTGCTTGTTTTTATTTTTTTATTTTCGTGGGTGTACAGAACAAATAGTGTGCGCTATTATGTAATTTATGAGTATCATTATTTCAACTCGGCTTGATAAGTTCGGATACTTGATCCTGCTTTACTAACCTGGAAATGTTGGCTATACTTCAGGCTAGGAAACTTAAACCTCCTACGCTATACATTTTCTGGTAGAATCAAACCCAAAGATCAACAGATTTACAATGGCTGCTTTGATGACGTCACCCTAACGTCATTTTTCAGAACATGGATTTTGACAAAATGTTTTGACCGATTTATACGTTTTTGTTGTTTTTGTCGAGTTTTTTGTCCTAAGATGGCTTAGTAAATTAGGAAATAATTATTTGATGTGAAACGAAATAATTGTAGGGACTTTTAAGTAGATAAAAAACAATAAGGAAAACATCGAAAACGCAAATTTTCGGTGTCACCTTCATGTTTAGCATTGTGGTGTTTTGCTCGGGTGATTATACAGACTGAAAATTACCCCAATATAAAGATCAATGGAGTCCTGAAAATTCAGCTGCTAACATTTCGTCGATACCGAGACAAAAAAAACGAGAGATCCTGAAGGATCTTGGCGCCCACCATTGTCCGATAATTGTAAGCTAATGACTAGAGGATCTTTTTGTCCATTGTTACTAAGAACAAATGATTGATTTGTAATTTTGTTTACAGAATTTCGAATCTGAGCGAAAAAGATCGGAAAGGGGACACTGAAAAACACCAAGATATAATCTAAGTTTCAGGAGTTTCAAGATTTCTAGAAACTGTACTTATGTTGGTTGTTATAATACAAGAGAAATGAGCAAAGTTAGTCTGAAAGTGAATGTACATGTACGGAGGATCATTCGCCATTGTTTTGTAGTATTTTTATTTATTTATTTTTTTGCACGTGTCATCATTGGGTACTGGAAGCGAGGACCAATCTCTTTGACACTTTGGCATGAGCTATGAAACATACTTAAGATTTCATAATTAGGAACGAATGCTAATTCTGTTCTGTTTACTGGGCGAGTTTGAGATATCTCTTTTAAGATACCATGCTCGAAAATAGTATCATGGTACAAGGGATCCGGTCCGCAGAGTAATGTTGAAACTTCAAAAGTGCCTGAATCCTGATTATCTCCCTTGGATCGAAACATGCAGTAGTCTATAGTTGTCGAGTTGTGACGTTGAGTCACAAGAGTGACGTCCCTTCATGTAGCCGACCCGCCGGCAGACGAAAGAGTGGAGCAGTTCACTTGCTACTGCATGGATTAAAGAAAACTGATTTGAAATTTGAAGAAATACATTTAAATTCCGAATTATTTGAACTCCTTGATATGAAAGGTGAAGGTATGGATATTCTCTATAGTCAATATATAGAATATGCCCCACCGTTTGATCCGCCGACTCTTGTGATGCAACGTCACAACTCGAGAATACCGTATTAATTTGAAGCGCAACTTGGATTTTCGAATCAGACTAAAAAAGGTACCTTGCACTACTAGGCCCCATGTGGGACCAAATTTCAGAAAGATCCATGAAATATTTCCTGAGAATTCACGATAACAATGTTTCAAGGGGAAATTCAAGATGGCCGCCTCGTGGCCATATTGGATTTTCAATTCAGACCGAAAAAGGTATCTTGCACAACTAGACCATAAGGGGAACTTGTGTACCAAATTTGAGAACGATCCATGCAGTACTTCCTGAGAAATCATGATAAAAAAGTTACATGGAAAAATCCAAGATGGCCGCCTGTTGGCCATATTGGATTTTCGAATCGGACCAGAAAAGGTATCTTGCACAACTAGACGACAAGGAGAACCTGTGTACCAAATTTAACAAAGATCCATGCAGTAGTTCCTGAGGAATCGCAATAACAATGTTTCATGGGGTAATCCAAGATGGCCGCCTGATGGACATATTGGATTTTGGAATCGGACCAGAAAAGGTATCTTGCACAACTGGACCACAAGGGAAACCTGTTATCAAATTTGAGAAAGATTCAGGAAATACTTCATGAGAAATCATGATAACAAAATTTCATGGGGAAGTCTAAGATGACCGCCTGGTGACCATATCGGATTTCGATTCGGACCGAAGAAGACATCTTGCATATTGAGACCCTAAGGGGAACCTGTGTACCAAATTTGAGAAAGATCCATGCAGTAGTTCCTGAGAAATGACGATAAAGTTTCATGGAGAAATACAAGTTGGCTACCTGGTGGCCATACTGAATTTCCAAATCGGACCAGGGAAGGTATCTTGCACAACTAGACACCAAGGGGAACCTGTGTACCATATTTGAGAAAGGTCCATGTAGTACTTCCTCAGAAATGACGATAAATTTTCATGGGGAAATCCAATATGGCTGCTTGGTGGCCATATTGGATTTTCGAATCGGACCAAAAAAGGTATCTTGCACAACTAGACCCCAAGGGGAAATTGTGTACCAAATTTGAGAAAGATCCATGCAGTAGTTCCTGAGAAATCGCGATAACAAGGTTTCATGGGGAAATCCAAGATGGCTGCCTTGTGGCCATATTGAATTTTCGATTCGGACCGAAAAATGTATCTTGCACAACTAGACCCTAAGGGGAACCTGTGTACCATATTTGAGACAGATCCATGCAGTACTTCCTGAGAAATGACGATAACAATGTTTCATGGGGAAATCCAAGATGGCTGCCTGCTGGCCATATTGGATTTTCGAATCGGACCAAGAAAGGTATCATTCACAACTAGACCCCAAGGGGAACCTGTGTACCAAATGTGAGAAAGATCCATGAAGTAGTTCCTGAGAAAACGCGATAACAAGATTTCATGGGGAAATCCAAGATGGCTGCCCGGTGGCCATATTGAATTTTCGATTCGGACCGAAAAGGTATCTTGCACAACTAGACCCTGAGGGGAACCTGTGTACCATATTTGAGAAAGATCCATGCAGTAGTTCCTGAGAAATGACGATAACAAAGTTTCATGCGGAAATCAAAGATGGCTGCCCGGTGGCCATATTGGATTTTCGAATCGGACCAAAAAGGTATCTTTCGCAACTAGACCCCAAGGGGAACCTGTGTACCAAATTTGAGAAAGATCCATGAATTACTTCCTGAGAAATCTCGATAACAAGGTTTCATCGGGAAATCCAAGATGGCTGCCTGGTGGCCATATTGGATTTTCGAATCGTACCAGAAAATGTATCTTGCACAACTAGATCCCAAGGAGAACCTGTGTACCAAATCTGAGAAAGATCCATGCACTAGTTCCTGAGAAATAGCGATAACAAGTTAATCCAAGATGGCTGCCTGGTGGCCACATTGGATTTTCGAATCGAACCAAAAAAGGTATCTTGCACATCTAGACCCCAAGGGGGAACCTGTGTACCAAATTTGAGAAAGATCCATAAAGTAGTTCCTGAGAAATCGCGATAACAAGAATTGTTTACGGACGGACGACGGACCACGGACGAAAAGCGATTTGAACAGCCCACCATCTGGTGATGGTGGGCTAAAAATGTTCGCCACGAAGGAGTGTGATCCACCCAGCCTCCATGCCAAATTCGCAGTCGTGCCAGTCGAATTTTAGTGCTGTTTTGTCTGAAGATTGTAAGCGATACAAAGTTTTAGAGCAGTGTATTTGGCTATGGTCATCATATGATACACTTATACTACAATGCATATGCATATGATGAACTATATATGCACATGTGGTTCATATTGCATTAGCATGTGAATCTGTAATACAGTTAGTAAAATACTTTGATACATCACCTGCATTACTGAATATACCTACTTACAAATACACAATCACATGCTACATGTGATTTCAGAGAGGGGACGAAAACATTGTACTCAAACTATAATCCTTCTTCACATTTCCCCTAAATATATGTACATGTATAATGGAGGAACATGACATAATGAACATCTTGATACATGATTGAGATAATCAAATATAGAGAATTACTGCTTTCCAGCAAGTTTTAAAATTTGAACAACATCAAAATTTGTTTCACTTTAACCTTAACTGACATGGGACGGAGGCAGATCCCGCCCTTCATGGCGAACTTTTCGCTGTATCCCTTGAAAGAAGAGAGGATGGGAGCTGAAAATTCCCGCCTGCACTGTTTACCATATTCGGGTCTTGAACCACCACCACATGAACATATACATGTAGCATAAAAGGGTCGCTGGGATAAAAATCATTACAGGCATCACTTTTGGTTCTTCGGACGTTTTTAGAAAGATACAGTCAGTATATTTGTCTGTCAAGTCATATGACATCTTGTCAGTAAACCGGCATCTTTCTCCACCATCCCTTTAATGTTGCGTTTAATAATTTCCAACATTATTTCAATAAGCACAGCAAAATGGAAACGATGAAAGCGAAGGTGAAAATTGTTCGTGATTATCAACTACAAAGGGTCCAAAATTATTTTATTTCACATCACTTTACTGAGAAGGAAAAAACAGGAGAAAATAAAATTATAAAAAAATTCTACCTAATTTTGGAAAATCACGTCAATCGCACGTCATCAAATCAGCCAGCGTAGACAGTTTACATTTTTCATGTACAGCTTGACACAAAGTGATAGTGTATACCTGTCTAGACACGGGCAAAATAAAAATATTAATGGGACGGAATCAGGAATTATACTGCTATTTTCAAATAATGACGCGTCATGACAACGTCATACTGGCCCTGCACACTTCTTACACTGTTCGTATAAAGGTTATCCTAGGGTTAGGCATGGTCTTAACCTTATCTGGTCGGGGTTATTTGTGACCTGCCCAGGGCTGTGGAGAGGGCCATTTCGGTCCTCAATATTTTTCTTATCCCTTGAGCTATGGGGATGACACTTACCACGCTATACCCACAATCTAACAGAAAATGTAAAAAAAAAAATCCAAGATGAACGCTCTGATTACGACACAGTGACGTCATTTTTAAAAAAAGATGTATTTCCTTTGCAAAAATTACGTGACGAATTTCTAAATAATAATCTGATGTGAAATAAAATAGTCTTTGTCCACTTTTCCTGGCAGAAAAGCAGGAATTTTGAAGAAAAATTGTAAAAAAACATCGCATTTCTGGTACTCTGATCGCCACCAGTTTATTTACTCATGATCCTTTACTCGAAGGTTATGCAAGTAGGCTCGAAATGACCCCAGTATAATATATTATGAAGACAGGAATTGTCAGCTCTCATTTGTTTATCGTTCCGGATATAGGGCAGATAGTTTGGTTGATGGGGAAGGGGGCATAATTAACCACTTACATCTGTAACACACTCTCAACATTTTCGCTGTTTCTGGGAATTTCTTCTGATTTTTATATCATATTAATTCAGATCGAATCATCATCTTGCTGTTCATGTTTTTTTTGGTCAAACAGTGAACTAGAGCAGCCAAGCTCTGGGGAAGAAAGTTTTGGTCGGGGGTCTGGGGCCCGCCTAGGGCCCAAGCCGCTAAACGTTCTCAGACGCTCTAAAACGCATCAGACGCATTTGCAGACAATAAATTTCCATATGAGATTATGTCAATTTTTATAGAAAAATTGTCCAAAATGTTATATTACATCTCTCTTCATCCGGAAATGAGTCACAATGTTTATGAATGAACTTTTGAGAAGATATTCTATGAATTCCGTGAGATTTCTAAACTCTTCCGTGAGACAGGGAGGTTAGTCCATATTTCTTGATACTCGCGGAAATCCCACGATACTTGGCAGGTCTGGTGAACCAGAGTCTTTGGGCTTGTCCACAGGCAGCAGCTTTCATTCATTTTATATGTATGACCGACCGGGTGTTCTACGATACTCTGAATGTACGGCACATATTACATATAACGTGACGCTAATTCTACCAGCAAAGCATGTCAATAATTCCGAAAGTACTCCGAAAATGCTACAAACCACGAAAATGTTCGATGTACTCCGAAATCCAGGTATGAAGATTTCGATATACGAGACGCTAAAGACAATGGTACGTGCCTTTTGCCAATATTCAGATACACACGTACCTTTTGCCAATATTCAGATAGGGTTTAGCAAACTTCGCAGGGAAATAAGCGGTTGACAACTGGGCATCATATTTGGTGAAAGTACATGGCAAGGGACAGTTACACTGAGCCCGTAGAGTCGAATCCACCAGGAACCGACCTTCAAATATACACAAACAAGTGCATTCAGTCAAGTGTGTTTTACATGCTCCGTCAATAGAGAAATGTTCATAATTCGGTAAATGGTGCGAGTATATATTACTACCTACAATTTACATGTAAACATAGAGAATGAATTGCCTGTATGTTGACGGTTTATCTATGTGACAATATGTGATTATTTACGTTCACCCATCAATGTATCTTTCTGTGTACAAATTGAAAGGATATGCGATCTTTGCTTTTTTGTGTGTGATCGTAATATAGCCGATATTTTTTTTCAATCCAAAACCCACAAAATCATTTTTTCTTGAAGTATACATAATTACGATGGTCAAATCTATAAAAATGAATTGGACGATTTTTTCTTGTGACAAAATATGACACCCCAAACCAAAATCAAACTTGTTTCTTTCAAATATTCAAACTTCCTTATTTTTTGTGTCAAAATATCATATTTCACATTTCTGTCACATTTCTTTTACAAGAGAAAATCTTCCCTATAACTGCCTCAAATTTAACAAAATAGGCCACAGAGCACATTTTCATGAAGCATGCCCATTTGCTTGCAGTTGATCATCGTGATTTTTCCCAAGCTGATATTTCAATATATATGTTTCCAAAAAATATGATTATGAGGGTTTTGGATTGAGAAGAAAAATCAGTTTTACTCCCGTCAATCACAAAGGTGTTTTCCCTTGTTAAAGTCAAACAAAGGTACCCGGTATATAACAGTTGAACCTGTGCTTCCAGAGTTGGCCCTCCGTATGAAGTAGCTAATCTTATAGCGTAAAGGAAAACGGAAATAAAACGAACATAATCTTTTAAATCACTTTGTGTGTTCACATTAGTATCCTTTGGTCATGTTTTTCTCTTTACTTACGTTCGTAATATTTAAAGCATGTAAGCGCCTCTGTCAGACTACATGGCTTGGCATTGGCTGAAAATGGATGAAAATAGTCGCATGTTAGCAGATAGTTATTCTCGTAAAATTAGGGAACTATGATGTCTATGTTTCATTGAAGGAATCAAGCGTCAGATCCGGAATTCGGTGACCAGCCGCCGTTCATAAAAACATTCGGTGGCAAGCTGCCGTCCGTAAAGACGTTCGTTGGCCAGCTGCCGTCCATAAAATCATACGTTGATATGCTGCCACCCGTAAAGACGTTCGTTGGCCAGCCACTGTTCATGAAAACGTTCGGTGGCAAGCTGCCGTTCGTAAAGACGTTCGTTGACCAGCCGCCCTTTATAAAAACGTTCGATGGCAAGCTGCCTGCTGTAAAGACGTTTGTTGGTCAGCGGTTGTCCATAAAGACGTTTGGTGGCCAGCCGCGGTTCAGAAAGACCTTCGGTGGCCAGCTGCCCTCCATAAAGACGTTCGGTATCCACACGCCATCCGTAAAGACGTACGGTGGCCAACCAACGTCCATAAATATGGTCGGTGGCCAATCGTCATCGCCCATAAAGACGTTCGGTGACCAGCTGGCCTCCGTAAAGTGGCACGTTGACCAACTGACGTCCATGAAAACGTTCGGTGGCCAGCCGCGTTCCATAAAGACGTTCTGTGGTCAGGTGGCGTCAGAAAGTCGTTCGTTGGCAAGTTGTTGGACGTAAAGACGTTTAGTTGTCAACAACCGTGCACAAAGATGTTTGGTGACCAGAAGTCGTCTATAAAGACGTTCGATGGCCAGCCGTTGTCCACAAAGATGTTCGGTAGCGAGTTGGCCTTCACGAAGACGTTCGGTGGCCGTCTTCGTCGATGAAGACGTTCCGTGGTCGGTCACCGTTCATACTGACGTTCGGTGACCACATGCCATCCATAAAAACGTTCGGTGACCAGCTTTCGTTTAGAAGGATGTTCGGTAGCAAGCGGCCGTCCATACAGATGTTCAATGGCCAGTTGGCATCCATAAAGACGTTTGCTGGCCAGCAGTCAACCATAAAGATGTTCGGTGATCAACCGCCGTCCATACAGACGTCCGGTTGCCATCAGTCGTCTACAAAGACGTTCGGTGGCCAGTCGCTGTCGTCCATAAAAACGTTCGGCGGCCACACGCTATTCATAAAGACGTTCATTAGCCGGCCAGACGTCCGATAGACAAATGACATTCATAAAGACGTGCGGTAGCCGGCAGGTGTCCGTATAGGCGTTCGGTGACCAGTTGCCGTTCATAAAAGACATTCGGTGGCCCATCCATAAAGACGTTCGGTGGTCAGTCGCCGTCCATAAAGACGGTCGGTGGTCAGTCGCCGTCCATATTACCGTTCATTGGTGAGCCGCCGTCGACAAAGACGTTCGGTGGCCAGCCTCCGTCCATATATAGTACAACTGGACATCGTGATCCACATGACACCATCGTCAATAGATTTCAACGGTGATATGACAAGATGATATTTGTATTGTCAACTTCGTCCAACGGACTAGTTTTCCTTTATCAAGATGATCTTCATGAGTATATTTACAATTTATCTCAGCAACAATGTTCGTCAATACGTACGACATATGAATACTAGAGTCAAATGGAGATTCTACATAATGCCTCTCCCCAAACACCGAACTGTATCGATCTTCTATAGCGCAAATCTATTGAACCAACATTGTGACAGCTCATAGAGACCAGAGTTAGTGCTCCTGTATAATCATTTGCTGAGATGGTGTCAGATGCTATGCAATTTCGACTTGTGACCGTAAGATTGACTGGGTGGTAATCCAGTGTTGGACTTTGTCTGTACTCTCTGGATTAATCCGTGGTTGACCTATAGATCACAAAAAACTTCTCACAACTCGCAAACATTGAAGAATTGACAATTCTGTTTTAGTAATGGGAAAGTATGGTGAGACACGTTTATAAAAATTGGTACATTACTTGGTTTGGTATGTGTGCTGAAAGTTTTGAAGAAAAAACGTAAAAAGACTATCTGGATATAACTTGTATTAAACTGTCGACGGTGTGGCATCGGCATGATGCCTTCAACAGAGATATCCTTGTATCAAATTGCTGACGTTGCGAATTCGTCCTGATGCCTTCAATAGGACATCCGTCTATCAAATTGCTAACGTTGTGAATTCGACCTGATGCCTTCAACGGAGACATCGTTCTAGCAAGGAATCAGGCTGATGTCGCAACGTCAGCAATATATAAACGTATATACATAGATATGGTGAGTGTATATTACAGAACGACCTTGACGAACACGGATGAACTTACAGACTGTTTGAAAAACCCAGTAAGTACAGTTGCAATTCTCGACGATGTATCGATCTTTGCATTCATTGTGACAGGCATGTCGACTGTAATACTTGTAGTACTTCAAATGGCCATTGTCAACGCCATTGATATCCTGGCAGTGAGAGTCACCGTATGACGTGTATGGATAGGACTGGTACACGTACTGCAACAACAACAGCAACAACAAAAACATATACCACACTATCAGATTGACCCTGTCTGAAATATTCAAGTAGCAAACAGAGTGACCATATATATTTTCACACTGGATCACTTGTTTCCCTATTAATATTTTCAATAGTATTGTGAAATTCAGAATAAATGTAATCCTATGAAGAAATGTAGACAAACTATCGAACTTTCATCCATTACTTCTAACATCCATTACATTTGTCTTTAACTGGTTCACTTTACATGATAGGAATTCATGCAGTAATACTACGCAATGCTATACATACAAATGTTGACTTAGCCAAAAGCCTATTATACCGTGGTAATAACTACATGTACATGTATGTGGTAACTGAATGTTTCATCATACCACTCCATGTGTGAAATGTTACCAATATATAATGTTTTTTCACAGTACATTTGAATATATTCATGCAAAGAAGAATGTTTCTCAAAGATATCTTCTGAAGAGTTACATAGAATATCAAAATTTACCTTTGTTGGCCTTATGTTCACATTGGTTTGGAATCCGGCCGCTGCCGTGAAACCGAGAGACAAAGTATCGGGCTCTTCGTACGGATCATGAAGAACTACCTGCAAGATATAAGATCATCTCAAAGGAACCAATGCTAGTTCGCCAATACGAAACCAATTATTTGGCCACTGTATCATTACGTGGTGATGACTGTATCATTACGTGGTGATGACCGTATCATTACGTGGTGATGACTGTATCATTACGTGGTGATGACTGTATCTTTACGTGGTGATGATTAGACAAAATACAAATATTTCATTTTTATTAGTTGCAAATGTTGAAGATATTTATCATTAAAGACGGATGGGATTAAACTCATTAATTGGATAGAATACCTTTGCACCGGCTGCTATTGATCTCCCAAATAAGTGACTGTCTTGGTCAACGTTAAGAAGAAGAGAAAGACCCGTAAAACTCCCAGGGATAGAGGTGGTCATAACATGACCCTTGGCTTTGATCTGATTGTGGTCGTTGAATGTATAACATAGTCCCGTATCCGAATAGCGACGTGTGACATGACCAGCGCAGTTAATGGGTTGTCCTTCCCATTCACATCGATAGAAAAATTCCTCGACAGACTGGGAAAGCTGAAGCACCGAATCCGTGTTAAGGAAAGTTCTATCAAAGTATGGGTCAGACATATTCAAACTGTCCAGAGGTAATATACCGTGCCAGACATGGTGGAACGTGGTCAATTGTTCCGGTAAATAACGTGCGTGCACGTTAATAATGGCCATATTGCAAACAGTGACTGCGGGAAATTCCAATGTGTCGGCAATCCTGGTGCTAATTTTGGTGACGGTCGGGAATGTTCGGTAATTCAGAAATTCATTGGTAGTGATGTATCCCAGTAAAATCAACATCCCAAAGCAAGCCATCGCCCAAATCGCCCTGTAAATATGAAACAGTGTTTTTTTATAACTTCGATTAGAAAAAAATGACCCAGATGCCTGATTATCAGATTCGAACAATTAAAATAGCTAAACACTCATCTCTTTTATTGTATGACAATATATGTTCGACGCCACACTCTGCAATTTGGGGGAAGGAGAGTAGGCGAAAGTTGAATGACACTTCAAGTATTATGAAAACTGAAACAGTTCTTGCTATAACATCCCCTTGCCAAACCATACCTTTTTCATTATCCAATGACTCCATGAATTTCCCTTGATTATTTCCGTGTAATATATTCACTGCACAAGTCGCCCATGGTGTATTTCAAATACGTCATATGGTGTATTTGAAATACACCACAGCTAACTTCCTTTTCGCGGTTGATGTCAAAAGAGGAGGAGCCTCACCCTCATACTCGGATGATCATTGAATAAAACAGTTACATGATAGACACACGACATTGTGAGCCGAATGCCAAAATAATCCGAGGGAGAATCAGTTACCTTTAATATATGACATATATGGTAAATTTTTACCTCTGCACAGACCCCTGGTGAAAATATGCCCATAGATCGTCGTAACAGTAACTATACACGCCAACTTCGAACGAGGAATATATTTCAATATCCACGTAAACATAGTAATTTTCCATATGGAGCAATGTAGAGCAAATATAAAATTGAAAGATGAGATGCTCCGTTCATGCCAATTGTTAAGGCATTATTTCCAAATAAATTCTCAATTGTGAAAATGCTTTATATACTCAAGAAAAATTTATTTAAGTATCGACCCTGGATTTTGAGATTTAACACACAAAGCCGAAGGGTTCTGAGGAACACAGAAATGAACAGCGAGTCACGTGACTGACCTATTTCGACATATATCGCTTCGCTGTCTGGAGTGAAAATGGCTTGGCTTGCCAATTCATTATTAAAATGCATTGAATCTGCTTCTATTTTCCGATCCAATATTACAACATATCTTCTTCAAGTCTCACCTATTTTCACAGTGCAATTATTTCAGATATCTTCACCATATAAATCTATAATTTTTCCCCAATGCCATGTATTATTTGTTACATATGTATAGAATGTTGGGATAGAACAAGCCCTCTGGGCTTTTATTCTCGCCAAAAAGTTTGTTGTATCATAGAGCATCTAACTTTATCGATTTCCACTACCAGTGGCAATCAGTGCAGGAACAGGTGACTTTATTTGGTGAATAAACATCAATCAAATCGAAGCGAGATGAAGGCTGTAATTCGTGTAAAATAAAGCTCACAGTGGCCTATTTTGGCATATCCGTCATGTAGGACGAAGTGAGGTGAATTTACGGGATTTCCAGTAGCTAACATGTCAAATCACGTTGAAAAGCGATATATCCCGTACATGAGCTATATTCCCCTAATTTGATAAACTACTCGAGAAATCGCCCACAGAGAAGGGAGTTCCAGGAAATGTTGCCATATATGGAATGTGACGACATCAGCCCTATAGACAGGTCCCAGCCAAGAAAAAACTAACATTTTTTCCTGTCAAAGTATTCTCAGTGGCTCCATCATCCTTGACTTATACCCTTTCAATTTAGCTGAGGGGCCACCGTGGATTTGGCCTCAAATCCAATATGGCAGCCAAAATCCAACATGGTCACCAATACCCATAAAAGCTCACAATTTCCTGCTCGAAAATCAATTTTCTAACCACAAACTAGGTTTTTTTCTAGTCCTACTTAGGGTATGAATAATAGTTAATTTTGGAATGATTTGTAATTGGTCTGAAAATTCAACATGGCCGCCAAAATCCAAAATGGCGGCTAATGTCCATTGAATCACACATTTCCCTGCCCTAATATGTAGAGATGGACCATCCTTGGTCCGAATGCGTCCTGTGGGGTGTCATCTTGTAGCTCTCGGGGTGTAGACCCCGATTTGAGATATATCCGTGTCATCTGTGACGTCATCGGTGACGTCATCAGTACGAGTAGTAGCGAAAGCCGGCATTTTGGGGATGCGTGGGGGTGTGTTTGGGGTAAAGATGGACCATCCTTGGTCCGAATGTGTCGTGCGAGGTGTCATGTTGTAGCTTTTTTTTCCATCCAGCTACCTGATAGAGTTACCTGTGAGTGTGAGGGTATGCGCGCCTGTGTGTGTGAGTGAGTGAGTGAGTGAGTGAGTGTTGCGTGCACAACGCCCTTGAGGCGTCCCCAACGCCCGTCAACGCATGGACGCACCAACGACGGTGAGTGAGTGGGATCCGACTGGACTAATGTATCTTCTGTTTTCATCGTTTTGCGCATGCGCAGTCTGGCCGTAGTATAGAAAGCAGGCATTTTCGGGATTCGTGGAGGTTTGTTGAGTGACTGAGGGACCATCCCTGGTCAAATGGACTGTGTGGGGTATCAGTGTGAAGCTCTCGTGGGTCAGACTGGCTTGTTTTCATTGAAAGTCGCGCCAATCTGCGCATGCGCCGTTGGGGTGTAGTAAGTAAAGTGGTCATTTTGGGAGATGCGTGGGGGTCTGTTGAGTGATGAGAGACCATTCTTGGTCCGAATGCCTCGTGTGAGGTGTCAAAGTGAAGCTTTCGTGGTGTAGACCATCACTTAAAGTGTGTGCCTGTCATCTGTGACGTCAAGAATGACGTCATCAGTGGGAGTAGTAGCCAAAGTGGGAATTTTGGGGGTGTGAAGTAATGTGTTTGGGGTAGAGTGGGACCATGTTTCGCCCAAATGGCCCGGTCGGGGTGTCCCAGTGAAGCTTTCGTGGGGTAGAGTCAGACTGGCATGCTTTTTATTGAAAGTCGCGCCAATCTGAACATGCGCAGTTGTGGTGCAGTAAGTAAAGTGGCCATTCTGGAGGTGCGTGGGGATGTGTTTGAGCGATTGAGGAATCATTCTTGGTCCGAATGCGTCGTGTGAGGTGTCAAAGCAAAGCTTTCATGGTGTGGACCACGACTTGAGGGATATGCGGGTCATCTGTGACGTCATTGCTGACGTCCTCAGTATAAGTTGTAGCCAATGTGGATATTTTTGGGGTGTGAAGGACGGTGTTTGGGGTAGAAATGGACTATCCGTGGTCCGAATGCGTCGTGTGAGGTGTCATCTTGTAGCAACACCCACCAACGACAAGCGCAATGCTTCAACGCTCTGGTGAATTAGACCTGAAGTCCTGCGCGCCTATACGTATCTCTACATGTGTAGTCCGTGATAAGTACTATTCTGATTGGTTAGTCCAAAAGTAGAGCAACAGCAACAAGAACAACAACATCAAAGATTACAGGTCAATCCTTTTATTGCCCCCTCCGTCATAGCACATCCACGCTCAGGGAACCACTATGGGTGTGTTTACAATTCACTTATGCTATTGTCCGTGTATTCAAAAGTTCATTGTTCTGACGTCAGAATGATGAGGGGCACGAGTTAATCCCTATATGTACAGACACCACCGCACACCACTATTACCACCACCACACACAAGTTCTACCACCACCACACACTACCACACACCGCCATCACCACCACCGGGCGTTGACGCCCGTCAACGCCCGGTGGTCGTGGTAGCTCCCATGTGGCAGAGCTCTTGGATCGGAGTCCTTGGAGTTCAAAACTTGTGGAGCTCAGAGCTTGGAAGTAACGTCATCGCACGCATTTGCGCGTACCTGCGGTGCACCCTGTACCCTATAGCCATTAAGGCATAGGGTACACCAGGGTGCGGGTGCGGTGCGTTGTGTATTGGTGTCTGTACATATAGGGATTAACTCGTGTCCCTCATCATTCTGAGATCAGAACAATGAACTTCTGAATACACGAACAATAGCATAAGTCAATTGTAAACACACCCATAGTGGTTCCCTTAACGTGGGTGTGCTGTGATGCAGGGGATAATAAAAGGCTTGACCTGTAATCGTTGCTGTTGTTGTTGTTGTTGCTCTACTTTTGGACTAACCAATCAGAATAGCACTTATCGCGGACTACACCCGTAGAGCAACGTATAGGCGCGCAGGGCTTCAGGGCTAATTCACCAGGGCGTTGAAGCATTGAGCTTGTCGTTGGTGGGTGTTGCTACAAAATGACACCTCACACGATGCATTTGGACCACGGATGGTCCATTTCTACCCCAAACACCTTCCTTCACACCCCAAAAATATGCACTTTGGCTACAACTCCTACTGAGGACGTCAGCGATGACGTCACAGATGACCCGCATATCCCTCAAGTCGTGGTCCACACCTTGAAAGCTTTGCTTTGACACCTCACACGACGCATTCGGACCAAGAATGGTCCCTCATGGGCTCAAACACATCCCCACGCAACTCCAGAATGACCACTTTACTTACAACACTACAGCTGCGCATGGTCAGATTGGCGCGACTTTCAATAAAAAAACATACCAGTCTGACTCTACCCCACGAAAGCTTCACTAGGACACCCCAACCGGGTCATTTGGACCAAACATGGTCCCTCTCTACCAAACACCTTACTTTACACCCCCAAAATTCCCACTTTGGCTACTACTCCTACTGATGACGTCAAGAATGACGTCACATATGACAGGGACACCCCTTAAGTCATGGTCTACACCACGAAAGCTTCACTTTGACACCTCACACGAGGCATTCGGACCAAGATGGTCCCTCACCACTCAACAGATCCCCACGCACCTCCCAAAATGACCACTTAACTTACTACAGCTCAACTGCGCATGCGCAGATTGGCGCAACTTCCAATGAAAACAAGCCAGCCTGACCCACGAGAGCTTCACACTGATACCCCAAACGGTCCATTTGACCAGGGATGGTCCCTCAATCACTCAACAAACCTCCAGGAATCCCCAAAATGCCTGCTTTCTATACTAAGGCCAGACTGCGCATGCCCAAAATGATGAAAACGGACGATACATTAGTCCAGTCGGATCCCACTCACTCACTCGCTCACTCACTCACTCACTCACTCACTCACCGTCGTTAGTGCGTCTATACGTTAAGACTGGCGTCGGGGACGCCCCAAGGGCGCTGTGCACGCCTCCCTCCCTCACTCACTCACTCACTCATTCGCTCATTCACTCATTCACTCATTCACTCACTCACATACACGCGCGCATACACTCACACTCACAGGTCACTGGATGGAAAAAAGGCCGTCATCTACTCCAAACGCACTCCATTGCACGTCCGAAACGCCCGCTTTCGCTATTACTCATACTAATGACGTCACCGATGATATCACAGATGACATGGAAAAACCTCAAGTCGTGGTCTACACCCCGAGAGCTACAACAGGACACCTCGCACGACACATTCGGACCAAGGATGGTCCATCTTTATCCCAAACACACCCCCACGCACCCCCAAAATGCCGGCTTTCGCTACTACTCGTACTGATGACGTCACAGATGACATAGATATCCCTCAAATCGGGGTCTGCACCCCGAGAGCTATAAGATGACACTCCACAGGACGCAATCGGATCAAGGATGGTCCATCTCTACATATTAGGGCAGGAAAATGTGTGATTCAATGAACATTGGCCGCCATTTTGGATTTTGGCGGCGATATTGAATTTTGAGACCAATTACAAATCATTGGATATTGGATTTGAGGCCAAATCCAGGGTGGCCCCTCAGCCAAATTGAAAGAGCATAAGTCAAGGATGACGGAACCACTGAGAAAACTTTGACAGGAAAAAATGTTAGTTTTTTCTTGGCTGGGACCTGTCTACTATTTAAAGAACACAGCCAGCTAACTTTCAGCAGTTGACAGCCGGAATCCGAGATAGGGGGTTAGTAGGGTGTTGGCATCCAGCAGGAGGGCTCAATACAACACCATAACCGGTTAATTCGTCCCTGAAGCTGGTCCAGAGGCCCGATAATTTAGTACTTTTTCTGAAGTTTTTTTGGCTATGCCGAGAGACGAGCCCAGGTGCCGAAAGACGCGGATAGTGGGGTACTGAGGTTGTCGAGAGTGCATCTGACGTTGGGGCGTCACAGTGGGAAATCAGGGCCAGGCAGTATGTTACAGCCGCTTCACAGAGACGAATAACAACGCATACGGACATCCAACCTTGCCAGTCCGTGTACCAAGACACGGTGAGGACGAGAAGATCTTCGCAACACTTACCAAGACACGCATTCTCGCTCCACCAGAGACATGCTACAACAATGCCTCTGGCGGATAAGAAAACTAGCATAGTATGTGATAAATATTCATGAGCGCACAGAGTCATGTGGCCTAGCACATAACAACCAATGACAGCGCCGTTTGTATCTCTGATCGGCAACTCCACGAGAATGACGTAAAGAAGCATGACGGCGACTGCCCGTGGACAAGGTGGACAAGGACGGATACAGAGAATATGTGGCTTGTGTAAGGTGGAAATATCCAATCCACGATACGCCAGGGTGGTAACAAATCTTCACTATCAGAGAATTATTGGAGAGGTATGTCCCACCGAAGGGGCCGTCAGGATATATATGCGCGTTCTGTTTTACGAAACTCAACAGGTTGTATGGTGTAATGGTTAGCACTCTGGACTGAATCCAGCGATGCGACTTCAAATCTCGGTTGAACCTGTTTTCTTTTTCCCTCTAACATTTGCTTTCGCTATTTTCGTTAATGTATCTATTTGTGCGTTTCATTGAAGATTTGAAATATGTATTTCGTTCTGGGCTGTTTTCACCTGTTTGTCACATTTAACAAATTCCCCCACAAATTCGACAATTTTGGCACAGTAAGTTTGACAAGCTTGCCTATAAAATGCATTTTATCGATCTCTTACTTAATCCATAAGCCTATTACCAAAACAAACGCCTGAACGAAATAGTCAGACAGTCCGCATCAGCTCCATTTCTCGTGAAAAATGCGCAGGTGCGCGCGCAGTGTCGACTGCCAAAGGACTAGATAATACAGCCGTTGTGATTGGCCACCTAAGAACAGCCGGCAATACTTGAGCTAGGGTCTTTATATGCTATAGCGTTTGCTGGAGTATAGCGTAGGGCATAGCTGTGGACTCGGCGACAAGGCAAGACACGAGGCGACTGACTGGGGCACCCATGGGAAAACAAAATGTTTATATATACTTGTCATTATTGTACCATGTAAGCGTCCTGTCTGTGTCCTGTGGGCTTCTTTGAAGCAGCAGGAACGTAACTTAGCTGGGTTGTGCTCAGTTGGTTAGTGGCGATATGACTGAAATATTGTTGAAAGTAACGCTAATCTTATTCACTCACTCACTCACCCATGTATACTTTGAGTGTCCCAAAAGAAAATTTTCGGAGGGTTATCCAACTTACTGAACAGGTTCCAAATGATTAAATTATGATAGGATACAAAATCACAGGGTGTCAACTATCAATAGATCATGTTTTGCATCACTACGAAAAATTTCTCTGAACAAATCGACCGAAAAATAGCTGTTTTTTTTTATGTATGATTCTCTTCAAATATTTTGAACTATTGATTGAAAATTGAAAAAAACCCCCCAAAATTTGCCAATCTCACGCGGCAAGCATATTCAAAGTGCAACTAGAAGCTGTTTCAGCTGTCTGTCTGAGTTTACAAATGTCTGGGCCATGTTTTATGGCTTAATATTCATAGCGCCTCTATAATATCGCAAATGCATTCAGTCCTGGTGTATCTTCAATTTTCTTTATTTCTTATTATTTATTGAAAATCTTGCAACCAGTTGTGACTTCCAAGTTTGGACTGAAATCTGGGTGTAAACGTGTGTTGTACACTTTTGCACCTTCGCATACCTAAGTCGGGCACTGCACGTGTTGCCTTGAACGAAGAGAACACGGTTTGGTTATGTCATAGCTCTATAAATTTTCAGTGTTCCATATTAAAAGTGCAACTGTATGATCGTTTTAAACTTCAAATTTGATTAGCTATTCAAGCTAATGTGGCTTGGACAGTTTCCGCTTGAATATAAATACTACCACCACTTGCCATACATGGAAATTACACAGAGATCAAAGAAAGCTCTCGATTCACGGTGTTTAGCATACCATCATCAAATAAGTCTACTTACTCCAAACTGCATTTACTATGGAAGTTATATTTAGCAATCACAAAACGTTTCTCAAGGAAAGAGGTATTTGTCTTCCAACCAATTATAACGACATACCAAAAGTACATGCATACTGAACACGGAAAATGCACAAACAGACCTACTACATGCACATGTTAGAAAAAGGCAAGAGTGCTATTCGTGACTTCTGGCAACATTTTCGCGACCTTGTCCCTAAGGCATCAAATCCTGCAACGCATGAACTTATAGTGAATGGTAGTGAAATAAATCATACATTGGAAATCGGCAACACTTTTAACAAATGGTTCACTTCCATTGTAAAACAAGCGCTGAATGAGCGCAAAGACCTCCGTCGAGGCAACAGGGTCAGCAGGGGAATAGTACATCACTGAATAACATAGGGCAGGATGCCAAGCTCAATTTTGCATTTGTTGACGTGAACTTCACCAATGGTAATTAACGTGAGATTGAGGGTTCCCCACTAGCATGTCCAGCTAGGGATGTGGAAGTCACATTCCCCACAAATAATATTTCTTTGATTTCACGTGCTTGAAATATTGGGGTATGGAATAGAGTATATTGATGGAAAGCCTGGAATACTGCTTGAGACATTAGGCCCCTTCCCACCCACACCTCCCCATGAGAGGACACCCCCACCCAAATCAACACATTAGCGGCAGAAATGAGACCCTGTGTGCCTAGTTTTACCAACTTGCTTGTGATTTTATACTATAGGCCCTACACATCAACACTTCATATTTTGTATGTGTACAGTATAGCATCCTCATTGACAGAATCCTCTACATAACACATCTGATTTTACCGACACTTCGTTCTGATCTGTCTCAGCATCATGTCCGGGGCTAGGGGCCGTATGAACCCATGCACTTCAAGATCATCATGGTACTCATATGAACAGTCACAATCAAAGCGTGACTGAGATACATCATTCTTTAGATGACGACATTACAACGAATATTTTGGATTAAGAATACTGATCAGCGATACGGATTTGATATTTTTGGAACATCATGATGTCTTGCCGGCATCATTGAAAACTGTTGACCGCTTCTCTCTTGCAGGAAACAAGCTTATGTTTATGTATACTATGATTGTCTTTTTGAATTTGGTGCTAATACTGTTATATGGAATATGGAATAGGTCTTTGGATTATGGACGCGGATATTCTCTAATGGACGACGGCTGGATTATGAATGACGGACTAGACGCTTGTAATTTGGATTATGGACGCGGATATTCTCTAATGGACGACGGCTGGATTATGAATGACGGACTAGACGCTTGTAATTAGGCCCCTTCCCACCCACACCTCCCCCTGAGAGGACGCCCCCACCCAAATCAACACGTTAGCGGCAGAAATGAGACCCTGTGTGCCTAGTTTTACCAACTTGCTTGTGATTTTATGGTATAGGCCCTACACATCAACACTTCATATTTTGTATGTGTACAGTATAGCATCCTCATTGACAGAATCCTCTACATAACACATCTGATTTTACCGACACTTCGTTCTGATCTGTCTCAGCATCATGTGCTGATCCAGTGAGCTCGGAATAATTTTGTATACTGGTGTTACAGGCCACCTTCACCATAATGTATCAATTACCATGGACTGTACATGTATTACATTCATATTGAATGGTGATGGCTGATGAGAATATTGCCCATATGGAACAAATGGCTGGATTCCAGCGAATAAAAAGTTCATGTTAATCATAAACAACATACAATTAATAATACTATCAAATAATTATGTATATTCCTTGTCGACATCAATATAATACAGACAATATTATGACTGAATCAGGGTAACAGATATCCAAGGGTATATATGTCTACACTAAACTGAAGGAGATGCATGATGCGTATTATATTATGTTGCAAAACGTCACTTGATAATCTCGATTATGTTGCTTATTGTGAAAATAAATGAAGTTATGAAAATAAATTTAGTATGATTGCCCAGTACCCTCAAATTAGAAATATCTTCAGCAGCTAAAGTTAAGCCAATCATAACAATATATAACACCATGGTACTCAGGAAATGAAGTCTTTGTTTCTAGAAGCTAAATCATTTCTGACACATTCAAGTCCTCACCTGGTCAAGGGGCATAATTTTGTAAAAAAAAACAACAAAAAGAAACAAGTATAGATCCACACTGGCGCAGACCAGAAAGTCTTATGACCTTTGATGATATTTGTGGAGCATGCTGCAGGACTTCAACTTTCATGAATCTGATATTATCCACACAATCCCATTCTACATGATATTTTTGCCATAGCACCGATAAACTAGATCCCTTCATTTATGTGGTCTAGATCCAGGAGCTATTGGGGGCTGCAGGTTTTGTAAAAGTTAAATCCAATTATTCTGAGAGAAGGAATGAAGTTCGGCATGGTTGTTTTAAGTTAAAACTGGGCATCCTTGGAAATGTCTGACCGATTGACACGTATCACTCTGCCGGTCATCATTACATGCGTAATGTTTATTTCCTGAGGAATCAGCTGATATCCAATGTGGGGGGGGGGGGGGGGGGGTTGTGGCCAATCACTGACTGATGCTTATGTGCTTCATGGCCTACGTGACAGGTCTATGGACTTTACAACATGTTGGCAGAAGATTATTGTATCTTACATCAAGTTCATGGCTGGAAATATGAAATAAATTTAAAGGTAAACATATGCCATTCACATAGCATTGTACATGTATATGTGCTATGTCGCTGTAAATTGCAGGATTAGTGGTCTGTGGACTACGTGATACAGTTACGGGCAGCGGCACATGTCTGCAGAAGTTTGTCAATGTTCTCCAGGTAAATGCCATGACTGGAATATGAAATTAATTCAAAAGTAAACATGCCATATATGACATTGTACATGTATAAGCTTATACATGTGACATGTTGCTGTGAATCACACTGTTATTGTTTGTTTACTGATGGTTTTCCAGTGAAATATGAACTTGATCCAAAAATGACTATTACACAAAAATACTACAATATAGTACATGTTGTTTGTGTTGAAGTTTATTAGATTTCACCGACTACAGGTTTATCATGTACGACACATGTTGGCGGAACTTTATTGATTGTTTTCCAGTCCGAAACAGGCAGGAAAATATGAATTCGCAGAAAAAAGCAAACCTGCATTTTACATGATAAAGACATAAATTTGGTACATGTGCTGCGCGTTGATAAATCGCACAATTTTGATTTGGCAGACTACGTGAAAGTCTTATGGGCTACGGGACATGTTGTCAGAAGTTTTCCAATGCATTCCCAGTCCCAAGCAAGGAAGGAAATATGAATTTGACCCAAAAATCAACATGACTATTACACAAAAATGCTACAATATTGTACATGTTGTGTGCGTTGAATTTTCGCACAATTTGGATTTCAAGGACTATGTGACAGGTTTATCATCTACGCCACATTTATCAAAACTTTGCTAATGGTTTATTAATCTGAAACAGGCAGGGAAATATGAATTTGCAGAAAAAAGCAAACCTGCATTTTACATAATAAATACATGAATTTGGTACATGTGCTGCGTGTTGATAAATCGCACAATTTTGATTTGGCAGACCACGTAAAAGTCTTATGGGCTACGGGACATGCTGATGGAAGTTTTTCAATGCATTTCCAGTCTCAATCAAGCATGGAAATATAAATTTGACCCAAAAGTAAACATGAATTTTGAATAAAAACAAAGACAAATAGCACATGTTGTTTGCGTTAAGTTTCATACAATTTGGGTTTCACAGACTATGAGACAGGTTTGCCATCTACGTTATATATCAGTGGAAGATTACGGATACTTTTTCCGGGCCCAAACATGCAGCAAAATTAAAAATAAACGAAAAATAAAACATGCATTCTACACAATATTACAAGTACGGTATATGGACCACGCCCCCTTTGTTCGGTTATTGATTTAACGACTAATTGGCTATAGTTCGATGGATCGATACTGATGTGCGTTAGAACATATGTCATAGAACATGTTCGCATAGATCTGGAGTATTGAAACACTCTTGGAAACAAGAAATGACTCAAAATACAAACCCGGAAATGGAAAACAACAACCCCATGTAATGTTTATAAAGGTGGATTTTTTCGTGTTTTTCGTCTTTTGATCACGGATCGAGACAGGTGTCTCTTATAGGACATGTCAGAGAACATTTTCGCATTAATGTGCAGTCGTGGGAGAGGCAAGGAACTAAGAAATAAACCAAAATGTATTCATGGATAGAACACAACTTACGGCAACAACACCGAAAACGCCAATTTCCGAGTGCTGATTTGGTTGATCAGGGAGAGATTAGCGATCAGTAATAATGGTGACATACGAAAGAGGAAAAATAAAAGCTGGAACAGTGTAAAAATATATAAACTATGTATAAATATGACTAAATATTTCGAATATTGGAAGTGACTCACAGTAAATAATTCTCCCGTACGGCGGCTGACATCTTGGTTTGCGCGACCTTGGTGACCTTCCCCACCGTAAATTTTATTTCGGGAAATAGAGCCTAATAACGTGTTTGCTGGTGGAAAGGGAATATTTCCTGCCTCCTAGATTTTCACAAGCTTTCGTTTGATGGGGAAAAGAGGAAGAGAAAGGGTGTAGTTTAGCCAAAGGGGGGAGAGAAAATTGATGGGAAATTGGCAAGGTCGTTTGAGGTTCACAGGACCGGATAGCTCTAGTTTCGAGATTGAGGTGGAAGCCGACTACAGAAGCAAGGCCCACTGCAATGCATTGCAATGGGGAACCCCATTATTTCAATTGTGTCCAAAGAAATGTGCCTCAAGATTTCGTCGGGAACCATGACGATCCCTATTGGAAATACTATGAGTCGTGGGTTCCCCATATGACAATTATTTGGCGGGAGATTTCACGTTGCGCTCCTAGACCTCCGTCTGATCGACGGCGGTAAAAATATGTTATTCCATGTGACGACAAAGATCAAAGCTACCTGAATAAGCTTAGAGAATATGTATATTGCGGAAAGAGTCCCGTCTCCTTTTCTTTACTAAGTCTATCTTAAGTTTGTCTCAGACCAGTTGAGCCTTCTGAACGAAACCAAGACGACGGGTCTAGATGGTTTATCAGCTAAATTTTTACGTACGTCTAGTGATGAAATAGCGCCGTCAATTACGTATTTATTGAACCAGTGTATTTGTACGGGTATCTTTCCTACGTGGAAAAAGGCTAAAGTAATGCCGGTACATGAAAAGGGCCCCGGAAATGATAAAACTCTTAATATTTTACCCGTAATTTCTCAGATTTTAGAGAGACATGTTCATTTACATATGTGCCGTTATCTGGACAATAACAATCTAATCTACGGCAGACAGCCGTAGACAGACGGCCCTGGCGGGTATCCTTAACTCATGGTATCAGAACATTGACCGTGGTAACTTGATCGGTGCCGTATATCTGGATCTGAGGAAAGCCTTTGATTTAGTCAGCCATTCTATTCTCGTGGACAAACTTAGGATATACGGAGTGTCCAGTACCCCCATGTCCTTCTTCGAATCCTATTTGGCTGAAATGAAGCAGTGTGTATATTTTAAGCGAGCTTGATCCGATACCATAGAGACTGATGTGGGAGTTCCACAAGGCTTCATCCTCGGACCTCTTCTTTTCCTGGTGTATATAAATGATTTACACCTACATACATCTGAGTGTCAAACTAACATTTTTGCAGATGACACCACGTTGCATACGCCTGCGGAAACCATTCCAGAACTGGAAAATAAACTGGGCTTTAATTTGGAAAATATAAACAACTGGTGTATCCAAAATGAAATGTGCCCTAACGCTAAGGAAACACACGGCATGTTGCTTACTACTGACCAAAAACGACGTCATCATGACCGCACTGATTTGAATCTGATTCATGGGCAGACAATTCTTGATAATGTCAAAAACGAGAAGCTTCTTGGTGTGACGATCGAAAACAATTTGTCCTGGTCTGAACATGTATCGTCTGTAATCGTTAATGTTAAAAGTAAACTATTTATGTTGTCTAGGATTCGCTGATATCTACCTATATCTGCTCGCAAACACATTTGTGCTTCCATATATGGATTATTATTCTACTGTGTGAGGCCACTGTTCTGTAACCGACATGACTAGACTAGAAAGCCTACAGAAACGTAGTATACAACGATTCGTGATATGTGTTGTATCTCAGGCACGCTTTTATTGTACCTGTTCATGTGGCAATTGGATGACCTAACCACACGGCCCCTAGCGCCGGCATAAGCGGTATTATATACAAATTTAGAGAGCTATGACGGAGAAGCTCTGACAACGCGTATATTGGTAATTGGTGAGCTGTGTCGCTGTGACAACTCATCACACTGGGGATTGGTGAGCTGTATCGTCGTCAGATGAGTCTGTAAGGTCCGACGTCTACCCAGCATAAACTTCCCACAATGCCAACATATAACACAAATACCAAAAGGTCTGTACAGGGGGGAGGGCCTAGGGGACGAAACGTCCACCAACAGAATCTCGCCATATACACGTAAAAATTACAATACATATAAGGGAAGTGGAATAGGTCCATGGATTATGGACGTGGATGTTCTTTAATGGACAGCAACTGAATAATAAATGACGGACCAGACGCTTGTAAATTTAAACCTGTCTGCTGGAGAAGAAGTTGTCTCCGAGACCAGGCCCCTGCGCATCCTAACTTCATCGTGAGCACAAAGAAGACGAAAATGATAAGACAGATCCGAGGAACCTTAGTGCAGGCTTCTCGGCCGAGTCTGTAATATTTCGAAATGCACTAAGACCTTTTCCAATCCAAATGACGGATATATTTCTGACAGCAAAGCAAGGTCACGACAAAAAACCTTGTAATATTGCGCTTGGTGATCGTTTAACATCGAATTCTATATGTAATAATTCAAGATATCATGTGTTCACTCTCTAATACTTCAGCTCCATTTAGGTTCACGTTAACTGGTAATTTATGTTCTGTAAATTCGTATGCTGATCTTAGGTGTTCTTCTACAAACTTTATTTATTCAGTTTCCCCGTAAGAAGTATGGTCAACAGTATGTTGACAAAAACACCTAAAGACTTCATCTTAGGGTGAATGGTTGTAAACAAACCGTTAGAATAAGCAATTGCTTCTAAGTAGGCATTTTTTTTACTCAACCATGGCTGGGACAACTTTAGTATTCAGACAATAGATGTCGTCTGGCCATCTACTTTGGATTTGATAGACAAATCGGAGAGCGGGCATTATTCTGGATGCTTGAACTTGGGTCAGTGTTTCCGTATGGTTAAAATGATAATGTCAAAAGTTTCATCAATGTTTCAAACCGCCATTCAAATATATCCAATTATACCCAGCTATTTAAAACACGCCAATGGAGATGTCGCAGCCATAGTTGGACCCAGAAATACACAACGATCTGTGTCTTCAGGAAATACAATACTACCTATAATCATTAAATTTTGTCAAGATATAGCGTCTTTTCGATTGTATTGTCCAGTGAACATAATCGAGACATCCTAAGACCGGCTATTCTTAAAACTCAACTGCTTAGATAAAGGACTGGACATGATTAACTTATCACGAATCCTGGATGATACAGAGGTACGCAACCCTGTACCAAACTATTTCAAGTTCACAGAGCCCCCTTGCATTTCATATAAGTATATTAAATCTATAGCCACTAAAATATCCAATTACTCTCATGCTGTCAAGGAGTGTGACGGGAACGTATACATATCGGGGGGCTATAGTTGTGACCATTGCCCACTGTCGCGGCATTCTCCCTCTACAAATATTGCGAATATATCAGAAGAGCGTCACACCAGTTAACAGATACCCCATTTGGCGTTACTGAGCAGATCCCACGGAAATAGTGAAGACCAGGGGAAAACTTCTGCCGCATTTCGCGAAGCAAGACGACTCAACCAACCTGCTGGACTAGTGACGGACTAACTCTTCACCAATAATCGGCGAGTTGTACCTACAGGTGTCAACATCAACAGCATAGGGAACATCGAACCCATGGAAATCCAGCAGAATGAGTGATTGAATGTGATTTAACGTCGCTTTCAACACTATTTCAGTCATATCACGACCTTTGTGATTCCTACTCGATTTCACACCGGGAAACCACTCGGTCATATTCCCTTTAAAACCTGGGATCCCAGCGAAGTAATGTATAGGTAGGTCAAAGGGAGACAACCCCACTCCATGATCCAAACGATCTGACAAAAATCAGCACCGATGCAGTAGACGAGCTGAATATACCTGCAAATAGGTATGATGGAGATGGTAAATCTTTTGTAAATTTTTGTATTCTAAATTTTCTAAGTTTAAATATTTGTGGTTTGAAAAGTAAAATACAAGTACCAGATTTTTTTTGATATAGTAAAATACTATGATATATTAGCATTTACAGACTTTAAGCTTGCTAATCTGGAAGACATAACCATTGATGGTTTCAGTAAACCGTTTGCAAAGCACAGAAAATATCTTCGCAATCAGCAAATTCAGGACGTATCGCGGTTTTTGTAAGGAATGAAATTTTGAAGTACATATCCGAAATTGAAACACAGTGTGATTACCCACTTTATAAAAATATAAAAAGTATCTCTGTAATATAGATGATTATATAATCGTCGCAGCAGTGTACGACCTCATGTCGGTTCAGATTACGTAAATGTAGACAGTCTTGCTACTTTAGAAAACAATATCAATGACATGTTTATTGTATCTTACAAGATAGTCTATCTGATGGGTGGTTTTAATGCTAGTACCCATCACCTGAATGATTTTACCGATACTGATGGAATTATTTTAGAAAGTCTGCTCAGTGATATGGGTAATAATAACCTGCTAACTTCATCCATGATGAACTTGGATGACACAGAAAGAGAGCAAGCCAAGATAGAGGGCGAAACAATAGAAATGGAAAACGGCTAATAAAACTATGCAAAACTAACAATATATTCATCGTTTGTAGTACAGATAAATGTACTTACAAGGACCTTATAGATTATGTTAAAGCCAAACCTAAAGCATTGCGTAAACATCGAATTTTAATGTTCAGTATTTAAAAATATGAAACTGAGAAGAATGTAAAATTGGAGAATCTAAAGTTTATTAAAAAAAGGTCAAAACAATGAGGCGATCACATCAATACGTTTAGTGACAAAGAACGTATACTGACCATGCAAACAACGATGAATGAAACTTACACTAGGGATAATTGCTAGATGAATGTTGTGATTACATTACAAGGGTCTGGCCCATGATTCATACTTCAGCCATAGCCCATTAAAGAGTTTCCGCGTCCATAATCCAAAGACCTATTCCATATTCCATTTAACAGCATTAGCACTAAATTCAAATAGCAATCATTATATACATGAACATGGGCTAGTTTTCTGCTAGAGATAAGCGGTCAACAGTTTTCACTGATGCCGGCACGGCATCATGATGTTCAAAAAATATCAAATCCAAATGATATTCGTTGTAAAGTCGTCTTCTAGAAAATGGTGTATTTCAGTCACGCTCTGATTGTGACTGTTCATATGAACACCACGAGGATCTTGGAATATCTGGGTTCATACGACTCCTAACTCTGGGTTAAGCTGAATAAAAGTAAACGAAACGTAACGCCATAGATCTTGCTCGTTACGCTCGCGTTCTGCTATCAGCGTCCGATATGTATCGCCAAATTTGAGACAATTTGAGTGGAGGCGTTGGTGGTATAGCCCTGTTTTGTAAGTTTCTGCAATAATGTTTTGTGACGTAGCAAATGCTACTAGGTGAGATATGTATACGCCTTATGCAGGTCCCGCTGGAATGTTGCTGTCCAGAAAGAGATAGTTTACGATGTCGAAACTGTAATAATCTCTTTTGTCGTCAAGTCGAATTGAGAGAAGGCCCGCTTCATTTTCATAGAGATATTGGTCTAAATTTATATTATCTATTAAATTTATAATTGATATTGTTATATGAAATGTATATTATGTTAACATCTATTATTACATGTTGACACACTTGAAGATTTATTTAAGGATAGTCTGGATAAATGTAATACCAGTACCAACACTAATAGCGCTGACAAGCCTAGTAACAAACATGAGTATATACATAAGCCATTCTTTAACAGGGAATGTAAGCCTGCAAGAAGAAGATACCATTTAACTCTTCAGCAATAATAAGAATCTACAACATAAAGAAGGAAAGATAAGTCAAAATAGACAATACAAAAGACATTAAACAAACAGATGAACGTATATAAGAAAAAAATCCAGACGAAATTACGTAATTTGAGCAAACACGATCCGTAAACGTACTGGAATTCTGAATGCTGATGAGAGCAGAAAAGACAAAGATAATATTCCGATGGATATACTCTTGTATTTCGTTAGAGAACTTAATGACAGAGACGTAAATAATGAAGAGGATGACAATATCCTTCCTAACTCTAACAACATGAAAATTAACGACATGTTAAATAGAGAAATTAGTAAACATGAAAATAGTGAATCGGTTAGTTGCCAGAAAAATAATACAGCGACTGGTTACGATGATATACCAAATGAATTCATTAAATGTAACGAAGAATTGTCACTGACAATATACACAATTATGTTCAATTGTGTATTATCAAGTGAAAATGTACCAAACAAATGGCTGCTATAAATCAGTAAACCTATATATAAAGAAAAGTAAGATAGGGCTGACCCAAGTAGCTACAGATCTATCGCACTGCTGAGTTGCTTGTGAAAACTGTTTCCATCTTTTCGTAATAGCAGACTAAATGAATCAATACATTCAAGAGATATACTTGATGAAAATCAAGCAGGATTTCAAATATAATATAATGTTTTTGTTATATATGCTCTTGGTGAACTATTTAAATGGATGAAAAGGAGATTGTTTTGCACTTTCATCGATTTCGGCAAAGCATTTGACACAGTCTGGCCGAATGGTCTTTGGACAAAATTACTGAAATATAACATTTAAGCGAAAATATTCACTGTGATTTTTAATATGTACTCTAGCATCAAATCTTGCGTATTACATAACGAACAGATTCCGGGGTTTTTCCATGCAATATTGGAGTTCGAGAAAGAGAACATTTGTCGCCAATATTTTTTTTATTTATTCATTAATGATATTGAAGAATTTCTTTTGGAAATCCACTGTTATTATTGTCAACAACGAGGAAGAGCTCTAAAAACCGTCCACATATTTTCAAAGTATATTACAATGAGTAAATGTTGCGAATTAACACCATTAAAAACACAATTGCGATATTTGGAGCCAGACTTACTGGACAATCAGATTTTGCATAGGCAATGATAATATAGAAATAGTTGATCAATGTAAATATCTGGGAGTTGTATTTTTCAAGAGCAGAAGTATGGTGTACTCAATGGAATCTGTTATTGACAGTGCTGGAAGAGGTTTGCGGGTAGCAAGTACGATTTTAGTACAGAAACTTCATCTGAAGTTTTTGGGGAAAATACTGTGTCAAAAGTAGTACTCCACTGTACATGATTTATGGTGAACTTGTGTCATACCCTATGTATATTTTAATCAAGAAAAGAATGATCGTTTTTGAGGTTCGAATTATTTTCAGTGCCTAAAGATCAAAGTTGACATATATTCTCAAAAGACTTACTAACATAAGTGGATTATTTCTCTTAGGAGTATATTTGACGAAACGAGCATGAATGATATTTGGTTAAATCAGAATCCGCGTAGTCTGAAACCCACCAAAACTAAAATGGAACAAACATTACTGGATCAGTATTAACAGTTCTTGGCTTGCCAGCTCTTTAAACTCATCAAAGGTTAGTTATATTCAATATTTAAAGAAAACATTTACTTGGAGAATTACCTTTTAATTTTGGACGAAAAGCTAAGAATAGCCTTTACCAAATTCAGAACCACTATCCATAGATTCCCACTTGAGATTGGACGCTGGAGTAATAAACCAAGGGAAGAGCGGCTATGTGAATTCTGTGACCACAATGCGGTTTGCGAGCACCATGCATTATTCACTCGTCTGTCCTTTTCTTGAAGACTTGAGAAAAAAACTTGAATGAGCATTATACTACGTTACAAGCGTCTGGTCCGTCATTCATAATTCAGCAGTCGTCCATTAAGAATATCCGCGTTCATAATTCAAAGACCTATTCCATATTCCATATAACAGTATTAGCAACAAATTCGAAAAGACAATCATAGCATACATAAACAAAGGCTAGTTTCCTGCAAGAGAGAAGCGGTCAACAGTTTTCAATGATGCCGGCAAGACATCATGATGTTCCAAAAATATCAAATCCGTATCGCTGATCAGTATTCTTAATCCATATTAATCGTTGTAAAGTCATCTAAAATAATCGTTGTAATATTATCAGACTATTTAATCAGTGATCACCTTAACAATATCCTTGATATTATAACTATAGGTTAAGGTACATTTACTCAGTGCTCATTGATATTTACTTTTTATGCTGATTATTTACTTCATTTTCTCATCTCCTTCCGGTGTTCTATCTCTTCAAAACATGTTCTGGTATTGACCATTGCAGGTAATTATTACACAGTTGTCTCCCATTGTCCATTCAATTTTCCTTGTCTCCCTTTGTCCATTCAATTTTCCTTGTCTCCCATTATCCATTCAATTTTCTTTGTCTCCCATTGTCCTTTCAATTTTCCTTGTCTCCCATTGTCAATTCAATTTTCCTTGATTGTGTCATTGTGAAGTTTATGGAATAGAAATATATATGGACATTCGGAGGTTTTTGGGGAATTTTTTTTTGCATGTTTAGCATGCTTGTTCGTGAGAGTCTACAGGAGCGGAATTTTGCAATGAGCATTATACTAGGTTACAAGCGTCTGTTCCGTCATTCATAATTCAGCCGTCGTCCATTAAAGAATATCCGCGTTCATAATTCAAAGACCTATTCCATATTTCATATAACAGTATTAGCACCAAATTCGAAAAGACAATCATAGCATACATAAACAAAGGCTAGTTTCCTGCAAGAGTGAAGCGGTCAACAGTTTTCAATGATGCCGGCAAGACATCATGATGTTCCAAAAATATCAAATCCGTATCGCTGATATCAAATCCGTATTCTTAATCCATAATAATCGTTGTAAAGTCATCTAGAATAATCGTTGTAAAGTCAAGAGTACACTAATCCTCGAAAACTAAGTGACCTTGTAAAACGACATATGTACCTAAATTGTAAAATTCATATGTCATATTATCAGAATGTTTAATCAGAGATCACCTTAACAATATCCTTCATTTTATAACTATAGGTTAAGGTACAGTTACTCAGTGCTCATTGATATTTACTTTTTATGCTGATTATTTACTTCTTCAAGTTGTTTTTCTCATCTCCTTCCGGTTTTCTATCTCTTCAAAACATGTTCTGGTATTGACCATTGGAGGTAATTATTACACAGTTGTCTCCCATTGTCCATTCAATTTTCCTTGTCTCCCTTTGTCCATCCAATTTTCCTTGTCTCCCATTGTCCATTCAATTTTCCTTGTCTCCCATTGTCCATTCAATTTTCCTTGGTTGTGTCATTGTGAAGTTTATGGAATAGAAATATATATGGACATTCGAAACCAATATTAATACTATTATTAAACGTAGCCACTCCTTAACCCGGAATACCTATCCAATTGTTAGAATGGATGCAACTACTATTATGAAATAAGTCACACATTGAAATATTACAGTTTCGCTCTGTAAATTGAGAATTTTATAAGTGCACGCAATGAAATGATAATTTTGCGAGTAAACTGAAGCGAGGTATAGCAATGCAGTCTCCCTTCGCTCTTACTATAATTCAAGCCATTGAAAGCCTCGCGTGATTCGACGAGAATTCGACGTATTTGCCCTTCTCCTTTTTGGAAGAGCCAAAGCTGTCATACACATGTCGAATCCTGATTAATTAGCTTTGCATATTGTTGCATAACTATATATTTAAGAAATAAAACTACACAAAATGAAGAGTTTTGAGGTAATTGTATATTGTACTGCTAAACCGGTGTGGAAGGGAACGTTGTCTTGATTAGTGGTTAGGCCTACTGGGACAGGTTGTCCATGGACAACATATAATGTTGTGAGTTGTCCAGGGACAACTGATAATAGTAGAAGTTGTCCATGGACAACTATATCCGGGGATACGTTGTCCGACGGTAGAAGTGGTTGTTCAGGTTTTATCGCGATTATGATTGAGTCGTGTAGTGAAAATAGGTTTTCTCACTGTCTTGTCAGTAATAGATCATAAAACGAACATTAACGAACATTAGTGCCAGATTGATGCATGGGAGACAAGTGCTTTATTATAGTTGTCTCCCTTGGTGGAGGACGCTGTTTGCCCAAATAGCCAATAGAAATAACTGGCGGGTTGGGTAAAAGAAGCCAACGAAGATACTGACTTGGACTGGAAAAGACGTAATGGACTGTTTCTCTCGGGGAATAACCAGTAGATAAGCCTGCCCTCTGTAGGTGTAATTGCTACAATTGGTGATCAGAAGTGAAAGCATCTAGCGTAGGATTGTGAATATTTTTCGACAAAATTACGCTGCATGGCTAACTGAGTGCACTGTCAAGATCGGCGGCCATTTTGAATGTTTTGAAAATTTGGGTGTAAAAATCTTTATTTTCGAGTTCTGACAAACATGTTGGCTTTTCTTTACGATTGGGTCGATATAAGCTGGAATTTGTTACTTTATAAAAGTGGTTTTGTGAAAATTTGAGCTTCCAGCGAAATTCTGGACTAATTGTTTCTCCTCAGCTTTGTGACGGACATTGGACCTTTTGTAGGCCTCTTTCGTGAGGTCGTTTTTGTTTTTGTCACATTTGTCCGTCTCCATTATCGTGAGTGAAGCTGGGTTATTTTGGATAAACCCAGTTTAAAATTTTGTTAGGGTTCTCGCTCGTTTGGAGGATTTTCTTGAGTTTGCTGACACCTTGTTGTTGTTCATTTGCAACAAGAACAACAACGACAGTAACTTGAAGGGAACATTCGGAAATAAAAAGGAACAGGGTTGTAATTGTTTAGGTTAGTTAGACGGTCAGTATAGCGTGCAAACTTGCCTGCTGGTTGCCTTCAATATTGCACCTTAGAATTAGCTAGAATTTTGTGTGATTTGGTTAATTTTGATGTATTTATTTTTCTGATATAGTATTTGGTAGGGAAAATTAGGATTAGCAGTTGGGATAAAGGTTTTGACAGGTGCAATATTTGAATGGTTTATATGTTAATGTTTGTGTTGTCATGTTTTATGTGTACAGATACCGTCTCTGTGTTCATTTGTGTTTTGTTCATAGTCCTGTCCCATCATAATGATATGTTTCATGTGTTTAGTGGGTGGGTTGGTGATATCGGGGGTTTTTGGAGATTTTTTTTTGCATGGGATGAAGTTATTATGACTGAACGCGGGCCGACTGATTAGCCATTTTCCTTTCAGTCCGGTGCTGCATGACCTTGTGATGTGGATTCATCAGTCGTGCTGTTGACAAATTCTGGTTCAGATGCAAGAATGGTATTCGCGTCCTTGATTTTTTTGTGACCTGAATTTGTCATTCTTGCTTTGCCACTGGTGAAGTTTTGCAAGGTTGTCTTATTTAGAACGGAATTTTGCACTGTCAATTTCTGTTGGCCATTTTTCACTGGTGTGGTCGACTTAAAATCTAGCAATAGTTTGACTTTGCATTATCGGTCAAACTACATTGACTTTTCCGGTGGTCAGTGTTTGTGAATTTGATTGGGACATTCACTGAAAATCTATGGCCTAAAGGCTAGAGTTCAATTCAGTAATTTTTGGACTTCGCCAAATTTCGTTGTCAAGTTCACCTTGCTATTAGTTTGTAGCTATTGTGCGAGGGATTAGCTGGTGCTTACGGTGAATGTGGAGGTTTTCTCTCATTTGATTGAAATTTTTGACAGCCATGGCATAGAACATTCAAATTTGTGTTTCAATAATTTTGCTAATATACTGGTACCTAGTTTATTTTGGAATTGGCCAAAATTTATCATTAAGCTTGGCTACTAACTTCGTATCTTTTGCGTGAGGTGTTGCGTGTAGCTGTTTGCTTACTGTGAGTAAATTCTGTTAAAAAATAGCTTTTTATCTAACCTGGTTTTCTTTAGTGCCATATTGGTTGTAAATTGAAATAGTGCAAGATTAACAGGCAAGTTGCGTTGACTGCGCTAACGCGTGATGCACTTCTTTTGAAGACAGGTCTCGTTCTTTTTCTTTATCCCTAATTGGTATAGCTGGATAGACACATCAGAAAACGCGCTGACTGCGGTAACGCGTGTGCAATCGGCTCATAACTGTTTCATTCTTTCATTTGTTTCAGTGAGTTCCTGGAGTGGAAACTCACTGAGTGTGAGTAGTTGACCCACACAGAAAACAGAATTTATTGTACACAGCCATTGCTGTCAAGTTTGTTGACCAGCAAATTTTGAGCTGCGCATTTTATTTCTCCTACAGCTTGGTGGGAATTTATTGCAGCTAGATTTGTACCATTGAAGGCGAGTCTGGTTGATAGTATCTTGACAAATCAAGTAAGGCAGGTAAATTTATTTCATGGCAGCCATTTTGGAAGTGAGTATTGTGGTTTATTGAATATTTTCATTTGCATTTTTGTGGAGTCGCGCAATTCACGCCATGACAGAACTGGTACCAGTAGACATATCGACAGCACATATTGAACAAGTCCAGGAGATTTCTTGATGGAGAATTCTCTTATTAGTGGGGTAGATGTTCCCAGTTGTCCCGAGTATGTTTCGGAATTAATTAAAAAAACATGTAGGGGAATTGCGAACCGAGATGGAAAATCGCATACAAAACTTGAGGGGGAGGGGGAAAGAGATGCTCTCTCAGAGCTTGAAAGAATGTGTTGCCAGAATCGGTCAGCTGGTATCTAACCAGAAGAAGTTCTCTGGGATCTTGACACAATGTGTTGATAAAGTTTGTAAATTGGAGAACTGGGTGGGAGCAGAGTTGACAGGGCTGAATACTCAGTTGGGAACAGTGGGGGAACAAACCGGAATGATTATGACAATGATGCAAGGTCAGGGGACTAGTCCAATGGTTAGAGGGGTGGGGGCTGATGCTAGTTCAGTGCAGACCGGTGCTGTTCGGCTGTCAACAGGTAATGTTGAGCAGGATAATTTGTCTGTGGTCAATATTATGCAAACGCCGGGATTGGGGGTTGGGGAATGCAATGCTGGTGAGGGTACCAAGCATGCAGGGATGCAGGGGTGGTAAAACTTGTGAGGGGTCAGACCATCATCAGAGGGTGGAACACCCTTCTGTGCCCATCCCCGACCCTTTCATCCCTATACCTATTTAGGTTGGGGAAGAGCACAAGGGTTGCCATTCCTCTCCACTCAATGATCATTCTGGCATTGCACATGGTCAGGAGGACAAGAGAGATAATTTAATTGGGTCAAATGTTTCGCGGCCTATCCGGCAACATAACGCCAGTTTGAGATCGCGTCGACTTCTCCGTGGTCCTCCACCAGTACGCTGGCGTAGTCGTAGCCCTTTAACATCGCGTAGCCGTAGCCCCTCGGCGTCACCTTTTACACGTAGTAGCAGTGGTCCACTTCCGAAAAAATTAGTTTTTTTTGCGGCGATGCCAATGGTTGGTCTCCGTTCAAAACTAAATTTGAATTTAAGGTTCATGATCGGAAGTGGAGTAAGACAAAATCTCTAAAGCGTTTGACTGAGTGCATGCATGGCAAACAAGGTTATTTATTATTTTGCTTAAGTTTGTCAGATTTGAGTATAGAGCACATTTTGTTTAACCTTAATAAGTTCACGTAGATACGTAGGCGATATATCATTAATAAGTTTATATACTTGAGAGGCAAGGCACTTGGTTCTGTTTAGTTCAAGAGTATTTACGTTCGCCCTCATAACAGATCTTCATAAGAGCTGTATGGATCACTAAATACAAGACGGAGGGCTCTATATTGTATTCGCTCAATCTTCTCACACGGGGGCAAAAATTAAAATGACAAAGGATAAAACTCCTAAATATGTTAATCTTACAAGCAACATCAAGCATGTAGCTTGGACGGGAAAGAATATGAATTTGTTGAGAAGCATTTTTACACATTTCATCGATATGAGAGTCGAAATTCAGTTTATTGTCAATATTGACTCCATGCAGTTTAACATTTTGTTCTGGACGTATGACATGGACATCAATATTTAGATAAATATCCCTATCAGTGCCAAAAAAAATTGCCTGAGATTTATCGGGCTTTCGACATCATTAACTATCCCTTTCTGGACAATAATATTCCAGTGGGACCTGCATATGACGTATACATATCACCCCTAGTAGCATTTGCTAGATCCTGTGTTAATTGTGACGATTTTAATCAACGTCGCAAAACATTGATGCAGAAACTTATAAAACAGGGCTACACCACCAAGCGCCTCCACTCAAAGTTTCTCAATTTTGGCGATACATATCGCATGCTGATAGCAAAATACGAGCGTAGCGTGCAAGATCTATGGCGTTACGTTTCGTAACTTGTGTTTAATTCCGCTTAACTCGGGGCTAGGGGCCGTATGAACTCATGTACTTCAAGATCCTCACGGTACTCATATGAACAGTCACAATCAAAGCGTGACTGAGATACATCATTCTTTAGATGACGATTAATATGGATTAAGAATACTGATCAGCGACACGGATTTGATATTTTTGGAACATCATGATGTCTTGCCGGCATCATTGAAAACTGTTGACCGCTTCTCTCTTGCAGGAAACAAGCCTATGTTGATGTATACATGATTGTGTTTTTGAATTTGGTGCTAATACTGTTATATGCAATATGAAATAGGTCTTTGGATTATGGACGCGGATATTCTCTAATGGACGACGGCTGAATTATGAATGACGGACCAGACGCTTGTAACATCATGTTTTCAATAAACCATTTAATCAGCAGTCTCTCCTGACGCGATGATCGTATTATCTTCAGCGTCGTTAATAGGTTAAACGGAATTTGAAATAAAGAAATGTATATCATTGAGGATATTGAACAGAATGGGTCCAAGTAAGGATCCTTGAGAAACACCTTTCGCTATGTCTCTCCACTGACTGAAGCAGTCTCCTATCCTGACTAGCTGCTGGCGTCCAGACAGATAGCTACTTAAAAGTTTACAAGAGTTACCGTACGTCGTCAATTTCTCCACGAATAAAGCGTGGGGCATACAGTTAAACGCTTTACTCAAGTCCATCAGAACGGCAGCATAAACCTTGTGATTTCTAATACATTCTCTCGAGGATTCAACCAGGTATAACAATACATCTTCACTACTGTAGCCCGGTCTATAGGCAGACATAAATACCGACAATACATCGTTAAAGTAAGCATTAATGATGAATCTAACGCATTTTTTTTTATTGTCGGAGGAGTACAACTTCATAATATTTATGAGTTTATTATTTATTGTGAACACTCGTAAAATTTTCCATTCGAGGTCTACTGATTGGGCTGATAATAGGCATTATGGGCAATTTCGTGTCCTGGCACATATGTAAGCACCGTCGAGATAGAATAGTTGAAGACGACGTTAAATCCTTCTTGCTCACTCACCCTTCACTTTCAAGGCTCTAATGTAATTCTAGCTGCACGAGTTCTTCCTTCACTAGTGTGAGGTCTGCTCTATATGACTTATATCCCTTTATCACTTAAGAAAAGTTTCCTGTATACATTATTATATCAGGGCTTATTTCATTTTCTAAGATTTTGAGATTGTCCCATGTTTTCCATTGCCAGTGGCATTCCATTGTAATATTGATAATCTATTTATATTGAAATTAAGAAATAATGTTTTCATAGGCGTGCTAAATCGTTATTTTACGCACGATTAGTGTGGAAAAGTTTATATTTTATGGCAACGGCGAAGTCCGCGCCCTAAAATTTATAAACTTTCCACACTAACCGTGCATAAATTAACGATTTAGCACGCCTATGAAAACATTATTTCTATTCTATTGCACTACTCAAATTGATTTTCAATAAAGATACCAATGAAGAGTTGAAAACATATTTAAACTTTGACAACCCTTCTCACCTTGCTTAAAAAAAAACTCGTCCGCTGGTGTTGGGGCGATGCTCCCGTCTCGGATGGCATCGTACCGATGTTAGTGGACGAGTTTATGTGGTCTCTCAAATGGGGAGTGATCTCTCAAATGGGGAGTGATTTTGTCAGCTGTTGGAAAATTACGTGGATATATGTCTATTTGTGTCGCTTTGTTAATCAATTTCCCGATGGAAACAACAGTTAAAGTTGAGAAGGAAATTTCATCTTGTAACTTATTTGTTTGTTTTATTCGATTGCTACTTGTGTGAAAGCAGACGTCCCTTTCCCCATCCGACTTGTGAAATGGAATCTCCTGATGAACACCTACACTTGACACATGTACATTTCACATAACCGTGGTAAATCTTGTAATTATTGCACTGGTTAACTCGATGTTATTGACACAAGTGTTATAGAATGTAATATTTTTCCCAGCATATGTGTATTATGTAGTGCATTTATCTATATTGAGTTATTACGGGCATTGCGACTTCTCACAGGTGTGGAAGTTTCATCTTATATTTAGCATGCACTCCTCAATCTATAATTTCTTCACAGTTGAACTTCCAGCTGAAGAAAAGTTTCCCTGGTTTACTTTATAATTTGGGCCCTTTTTTATCTTATTCAAGTTGGGCTGACGGGGGTCGGTGACTGAGTTGATAATTAACGTAATTTAACCCAGGAGGTGAAGTTTGGTCATTGAAATACTTTTAGTTTCCATCTCATTTCTTTTTTCATCTATTGGTTGTTCGGTCTTGGTTGTGGTAGATGTTGCTATTGTTTCGCTCAAGTTTGCTTTTTGTTAGACTCAGTCCGGATAGTATGAAATTTCTTTGTTTGCTTTGGTGACTGAGTTGATAATTAACATAATTTAACCCAGGAGGTGAAGTTTGGTCATTGAAATATTTTTAGTTTCCATCTCATTTCTTTTTTCATCTATTGGTTGTTCGGGCTTGGTTGTGGTAGATGTTGCTATTGTTTCGCTCAAGTTTGCTTTTTGTTAGACTCAGTTATTGGTTCAGTCTGGATAGTATGAAATTTCTTTGTTTGCTTTGATAAATTTAACTGTGCATGCGGTTTTATACGCCGGACTCCTTTTACAATTTACACAGGTAACTTTTTATTAATTGCAAAAATCATAGGTTTGTTTCCCTGTACATTTAGGACATACAATTTGTGATTTACAGAATTTAGAAAAAATGCCCAAATTTCTGACAATTGTAACATCGATCAGGAGTATCAAAATAAGATATTACTGTACTGTATTATTGTGTAACTAGAGCCGAATAGTTTCTGGAAGTTTTGTTCTCTTCAGAATTAACATAACGCTAGAAGTTTCTTCTTTATCTTTATGCCGTTTTTTTTTACGTATATGACATTTTGCTCCGAAAGTTTTTGCTTTATATCTTTTAGGTTCAGTTCAATTCATTAAATTATCCCTTTACATTGCTCCCTTCGCTGCACACAATTCTTGACCGAAACAGGTTTATCTGCGAGAAGATAAAGTCGCTGGAGTTTGACTATCTGACTTTGGAACTGGCAATGCACTGTTAAATCCTCCGCCAGTAGTTCATATACTTGATGTACATCACCAGCACATTTGTTTTTGGATCTTCTGCTACCTGTCTTCGGGAATTTGCATGCCCTCAGTTTGAACAAACTATGGATAATTGCAACACAATTTGCTAGATTCCGATGAGATCTGGGGCCCGGTGTATGGTTTTTGCAAGGTGTTTTTTATCGAGTGAAATTTCGGAGTAATTCCCTTTATGAGTTGTTCAGTGGGATTGGGAATCATCATTTCCAGCTATTGTCTATTGTACCATTATAGTTCATTGACCCTCTTCTGCATTGATCTAATGTGTCCTTGTCAGGTTTAGTTCTACGTTAGTTTATTGCTTCCTATACATTGACGTCTGGCGACTAAAAAGCAACCATATTACTTCACAGGAAATCTTCCCTCGGCACCTCACATTCAGACCCGATAATACTGTGGATTCTAGGACGTATCCTTAGTTCTCGGTCGCGCTTTTTGCCGTTATTCATGTGGGAACAATGAAGTATCCACACTGGCTCAAGAGGAATTAGATACGTTAGTTCGGGATCTGTGATGACAGATCAGCTCAGACTACCTGTTGTTGACACTAATCACGCATGCCATGGACAATTGTACTAGTTTTATAGCCCTTGTGTACATGTATATATACCTATGTTGACTATCTCGCCTCACACCTGGGTAAAGTTGCTAACAAAGAGTTTATTCCCTTCGTTCTCCAATATAGCCGTAGGAATGTTGAAGCGGCCCGTTTACTGAAGGAGGAATATGAAACACTCCAAACAAAACTCTGCTTGCCATTTAATCTGAGACCTATCATAGCGTACTCAAAAAATCGGAGTTTACGCGATTTATTGGTAAGGAGTAAACTTCATCCGATAACGTGATCATTATCACGTGAAATTCTACATGGCATAAGCTAATATATAGCGGCCCCATTTGAACCCTATACGAAACTTGTCTCTAGGAACATTTTTAAGATAAGAGATTTATAAATCCCTGTGCCCGTGCCTTCCACTTTTGAAAAATGTATATATACCTATGTTGACTATCTCGCCTCACACATGAGGAAGCAGATTTATCTGCGAAAGCCGGTGTCCAATAAATTCAGTTAGTTTCAAAACGTTCCAGTTATTCTCCTATGCACAGCATGTCGCATTGGAGATCAGCAGCAATGCCAGACCAATGATAGCAGTTAAAGGAAATTCGAATTAATTACATACAAAGAAAGTGTATATATTTGAGAAAAATGCCTTTGCCCGGGGTAAATAATTATGAGGAACAACACTATACGATGATATAGCATGACGGGGTATACTGACACTGTATTTCCCTAAAAGCAGTTTCACATCTTCGAAATTATTGTATGATACTTCAAATACAATTTCAACTGAACTTATGTGAGTTACAGGTTGTCGGGAAATACAAAATCATGTTAGTAACAGTAAGAGGTTTGCAAGAGATGCAAATTCATGTATATGTCATTAAAATCAGTCAACTATTACAATCAGAATATAACGCAAATTCATGAAACTCTGTACATCGTTCAAGGAAGGAATGTTTCTATGCAATAATAAAAAATGCCTACATGTATTATGTGTACCGTATATAATGTATTTGTCATTGTCGAAAGGATCATCCGCCAGCTGTGACTCACATTGTATACATCCCGTGTTACACAGATTGGTTACAGTGTATCCAATAATTGGCTCATGGGTTGCCCAAGACTCTAGGCGAAAATTAACGGGGAATTGAGCACAGTTTTCTAGTTGATGAAACTACTCTTAATATTTCTTTTACGCTTTGAAGTGTTATTATACTTTTTTATTTTGGCTTGCTGCTTTTTTATCGTCCAGGCGCACATTTTATCGTCAAGGTTAACAATGGATCTCACCGAAGGGAGTAAATCACGTTAGTGAGCCACTGAAGCTATACTATGAAGATTTTTGGAATTATTGAGAACAGGCTGACTTTTCTAACAATAGTACACATACACCTCATATTAGGATAAAGGTAAACAAAATATTGATATCCGTAAATACAGAAAGATTTACACCTATTTCAAAATGAAATATATCCGACAAAAAGTTGGGTCTGCCATATTCAATGGTCCTTTTCATGCCCGCTAATGATTCACACTAGTTCAATTCCAGCAAAAAGAAAGTCTTATAAATACCTTGGAGATGAATATGCCAAGAATATTTCACCATTTCCACCCCATTTCCTTATTATTTCATGGATAGGATTTGAAAGTTCCATTTATCTGATAAAATGCTGTCATTTAAAGGAAGTATGGTGATATTTAGTCTTTTCTCCACTAATCCAATCATATAGGCTGAATACATAAGTTACACAATATTTCTACAAATAGTGTGTTCGGTGATTTGTGTTATCTTAGCGTAACAAGATATTACCCAGAGTTTAAAGACATTCTAAATTTTAAATATGAACGAGATCTACTTCTCTGAAGCACAATATCACAACATTCAGCTATAGGACATTACTAGTAATTATCAGAAAAGTTTAACAGTAATTATGTCATTATTGCTTGGCAATAAAAGCAGTACGCCAAAAGAAGCTCTGCATAGATCGATGGGTACCAAATCGCTGATCCTCGGTCGATATTTTGTAATAATATCGAATATGATAAAATATATGTCATACCTTTCATTCTCACTTACCTTCGATGAGTATAATTTCCCGGACTTGCCACATATCGTATACCATGAAGTGATGACTCTTGTGCGAACGAAGATAAACGCGCCCCCCAGGATGGTCTCTGAGTTTTTCCTCCTCTTTCCTCTTCAGCCATCCTTTATCATTTGGATTATTAGCCTGGAAGAAAAAGAATGATATTTTGTAAGTTTTGTTCCTTCAGATTCGTCTTAACTCCAAGAGTTTGGTGATTTCATCGTGAAATATGATCTATGCAGACACCATTCAGCTCTTAATAATTATAATATCATGATTGTCAATCACTACATGGTGTCCTACAACCCATAAACAAGGCATACTTACGCAAAACTCTCGTTAAACGTCGAATGATATATTTGTTATATCTAAGAGGCTAAAACTACCCGACAAGATGAAATGGTTCTTTAGATTTTTTTTCTGATAAAATTATTGTACAGATTCCTACTATGAATTTAGCCTAGGTATATATTATGTGTTGTCGTTGACGTACCGGTAATGTCTTCCTTGCACTCTTGATATCGTCAGTATGAACGTTTTCGGATGGGCACGGCCTTATATCGAACTCCTCCAACCATGTCTAATCGTAGTTAATAGACCGCTGCCAGTTACATTTATAGTGTCACGGTTGGCATCTCCAGGTGGGGGAAAACAATATTTGTTGTCTTAATAATGATGTACATGATTTAATAGTGATGTACATGAATCACCTATGATTTTGTCTATCCTCGGATGACCGCTGTGATGACGGCAAATTTGCGTCATTTCTAAAACGGCATTTTTGGACGATTTTTGGATTTTTTAATTTGCGTGTTTTCTTCACAAAACAGCATGATAAATTAGAAAATAATAATCTGATGTGAACTAAAATAGTTTTTACCCAAGTTTCCTCGCAGAAAAGCATGAATTTTGAAGAAAAATGACAACGTTACTTTTGTGGTACCCCGCATGATCGCTATTTTGAATTTACCCATGATCTTCTGCTTGGGGATTATGCAAATAGGTTCAAAATGACCCCAATAAGATAAACGACAAAGTCACGGACTGTCAGCTCTCAAGTGTTTAGATAGGAGCGAAAAAAATAGGAGCAAAAAAAAAAAAAAAAAAAAAAGCAGGGGGCGGGGTAGAAAGTGTCCCACTAGGCCAGGTAGGGTTAATATACGACGGCTGAATATTGAATGGTAAACTAGACGCTTGTATTTATGGTATCACCAACTGAATAACAACCAATCGTCAACCTGGAGGTATATGTACATTCATGAGTCATTTTCTCCACACTCAGAGAGTGTAATACTTCCCGCACTGAGATTGGAACATTCAGGAAAGAAGAGATGAATTGCAGTGGTGATATCGAATGAGGACTGGAGAAACAGACATACAGAGACTCACAGACCGATATGCACGATGTATGATTTCAGTGCAGAATTAATCGCTTTAGAGAAACAGCAATCTGTATACAACAAATATCTTTCAATTTTAATAAATTTGATTGGTCATTTCAAATATTCAAATATAAATCTTCGATTTTCATTGGCCTGTGGAGACAATTGGAAGAAATACAAGCATCTAGTCCGTCATTCAATACTCAGGCGTCGTCCGTTCAAGAAATTCCTCGTCCATAATCCAATGACCTGTTCCAAATTCTATATAACAGCATTAGAACCAAATTCAACAAAACCAAACGAAAATAATGCTTTTCATAAAAATAGGCTAGTTTCCGGAAAGAGGGAAATAGGTGTCTGCAAGACACGATGTTCCAAAAATATCAAATCCGCATCGCTGATCAGTATTCTTAATCCATATGATTTTCGTCGTAAAATCGTTATTTAGAGAATGATGTATCTTAGTCACATTTTGATTGTGCCTGTTCATACCATTATGATCTTGAATTAAATGGTTTCATACGGCCCCTAGCCCCGGGTTAAGCGGAATTAGACACAAATTACGAAACGTAATGGCATAGAACTTACACGCTCTATATTTCACTATCAGCATTCGATATCTATCGCGCTTGGAGATATAGCCCTGTTTCTGCAATAAATTTTTTTGACACCAGATAAAGTTTACAGCAGTACAACAGAGATCCCAATTCCTTCGGGTTCTTGACAAACTTATGATTATAATATAGGAGGAAAGTAACTCCGAATATACTTAGAAAAGACATCTTGTGATTCAATATTTCAACATATATTTATGCCATCATCAGGAATATTTACAATGAGACAACTCCAGTATTTAACAAGGTATGTACACAAATGTGACTATCAAGTCAGCCAATCAGATGTTTGGTCAAAATGGTGAGCAAAAAACTAGTGAGTAGCTTTGGGCATTAGAGCGGCAAAAAGTCACAGAGTATTGAATAGTGTTCATGTTGTTGATTCAAGCAGACAGTATTATACAAGTAGCGTTCACAGTGAAGATATCCAGACTATTAAGGCAACACAACAACCCGGTACTTTTGAGACAACACAATAACCCGGAACTGTTATAAATCAGTTATACATTTATCGGAATAAAACAAGTTCTTTTGTTGCTTTTAGACCATGATTTAAGTCTGGTCTGTAGCGTCTTATAGCTAACGCCTGTCGTAAGTGGACTTCGGACCAGTGTCTAGAAGAGTCTATTATTCCACAGTTTTCTTGTCAGTGGGAGAATCTGGTTGGTTGAACAGGCTCCAGATCTGAAATCCCTCACAGTTGTCAATATGGTTACAAATGATACTATTTCCTGTGGAATGTTCACGTGCACGTTGTTTCAAACACCTATCCGTTTTATCGATATATTGGCTGTCACATGCCGAGCAGGTGAATTTGTAAATAATCGAACTTCTGTATTTTGTAGGGGTTGGATCTTTGTTGGAAACGAAAAATCCTATTTTCTTCGTTTGCCAGAGTGTTATGAAACGCACGTCCTTTCGGTTTAGATAACGTTTGGTTTTAGATATGCATTTATGTGCGACCTTTTCACCATACTGTCCTAAGTAAGGTAATCTCATCCAGATTTTGGGAATGTCGACATTTTGGGAATGCCGACATTCCCAAAATCTGGATTAGATTACCTTATTTAGGACAGTATGTTGAAAAGACTTAAATCATGGTCTAAAAGCACCAAAGGAACCTGTTTTATTCCGATAAATGTAAAACTGTTTTATAACAGTTCCGGATTATTGTGTTGTCTCAAAGTACTGGGTTGTTGTGTTGCCTTAATAGTCTGGATATCTTCACTGTTATTGTATAATACTGTCTGCCCGAATCAACAACATGAACACTATTCAATACTCTGTGACTTTTTACCGCTCTAATGCCCAAAGCTATACTCACTAGTTTTTTGCTCACCATTTTGACCAAACATCTGATTGGCTGACTTGATACTCACATTTGTGTACATAGCTTGTTAAATACTTGAGTTGTCTCATTGTAAATATTCCTGATGATGGCATAAATATATGTTGAAATATTGAATCACAAGATGTCTTTTCTAAGTATATTCGGAGTTACTTTCCTCCTATATTATATCAAATTACTCAGTGGAACTACAGATTATGATTATAAAATGTTCCGATTTCGGGCCTGCACCCGGTTGATATCAACAACAACAACGTCAACATTGGATTTAACATAACGTTGCTGCTGCTGTTTATAAGAATTGAAATATGAATTAAAATATACCTTATCTGTAGTGACTAGGAATGCTAGCTTCAAATCTACATTGCGTTCTGATTGAATACAGTAAAAAACTAACTTCTCGCTCTCATTACATTAGTAGTCGCTATTGTTCTCTTGGTCCAAGTCCTCTCGCTCTTTTCCGGTATCCCCAGTTCCCCGGGAGCTGCCGGTAACATCGAAGAGGCGATCTGACCGGCGGTTTGCAAACGGATGATTTAGTGCTGATGTATTCTACCATTACGGTATATTTTCAACGGGATTTTTTTCCAAAATGAATTGGGTTTTTTCTTGAGTCTTTTAGTCTTTTAGTAATCCAGATATCAAGCGAACATCATAAGATCATCGGGACATTTACCAACTGTGTTTATGAATTATGTTTTCAACAACGATAACACTTGATCAGCATAGTTGTGTCAACTGCATTATGGAAACTTAAAATGCAAGTCGGTTTTGCTCCTAATAGTGATGCATTTTAACCCTACCTGGCCTGGGGGGGGGAGGGGCGAAATGGCCCCCCTACCAAACTTTCTGCGCTATCTCCGGGACGACAAAAAAAGGAGAGCTGAAACTCCTTGACGTTATAGTTTATGATATTGGGATCATTTTGAGCCCATTTGCTTAACCCCCGAGCAGTGGATCATGGATAAATCCAAATGGCGGCCACGTGGGATATCAGAAAAGTGATATTTTTGTCATATTTCTTAAACATTTCTGCTTTTCTGCGATGAAAATTGGGCAAAAAATATTTTATTTCACATCACATTAATATTTACTAATTTATCATGTAATTTTTGCGAAAAAATTGCATAAATAAAAAATTCGAAAAATCTGACCGAAAAATCGACCAAAAAATGCCGCTTTTAATATGACGTCATCAAAGCGGCCATCTTGGATTTTTTACATTTTCTGGTAGAGCTTGACCCAAGGGTATAGTGTAGTACGTTTCAGCCCCCTAGCTCAAGGGGGTAAGAAAGATAATTAGGGGGGGGGGGGTGGCCATTTCGACCCCCCCCACCAGGCCAGGACAGGCCCCCAAAAGCCCAGGCCAGATAGGGTTATGATTCACGATATAAATATAAAGAGCTTTCTCACATGGTACGAAATGGTTGTCGTCTCATATTGTATGTAAAACCAATGTCTGATCTACAACGCACAGCAATAAGTTAAGCTAATGAGGTTATTTGATAAACAAGTTGCTTTCCTGTACATTAAGTTAATAATCTCGTAGTTGACTAAAGGTAACGTGGTTGACAAAAAGTAACGACAATTCTGTCAACTCTGTTACCAAAATGCTAAACTCTGTTATCAAAATGTCAACTACGATACGTATATTAATATATTTGATGGTAACGTAGTGGACGTATTTGTCATTGGAGGGCAACATTGTATCGTTGTGCGCATATTTCCATGTCGAGATCACCAGAGGTGATTCCTGTCAGCTACCTTCAGTCAACCAAAGAATATATTGACTATAGTCTGCTGATTTACGACCGTACCACTGTAACGGTGTTGACATTCTGCGGAGGCAGGGCACTTTGGAGATGAACATTATTGGACATTTTCCTAATTCTGCTTGGCTTACTTGATTCCGCCGTTCATTTGCTTGTATTCCCAGATCTATAACCGAATTCCAACTGACAATACTTGTCTACTTATACCCATATCAGACGCTAATAAACTGACGTTTTGATCCATGGTTTAGGCTCTGTCGTATTTTCTCAAATGAAACACCCCAAATCTACAGTTTATAATCCTAGGGACAGGCAAATAAGCCATAATAACATCTATAACGCCACAGAAAGTTATTTAAATGCATCGGTTTTAACATTATTTGTGAATGTAAAAGGAATAATGCATCAAGTAAATATTCTGTAAGGTTGTTTTCCAGGCTCATGCAATTGACTGAAAATCAACGGCTGTGATCCGACTATAAACAATGATGCGCTTTACGGTCAGTAAACGGTCAGTAAATTCAGGTGCGTACATAAATATATATCGCATAGCAACATGACGAACATGTGTTTATACGGCCCTAGATGGTTGCCAAGACTCTACTGGTAGATCATTCAGCTAACTTTTCAATCATTCCCGATGGCATCTTAGCTTCTGTCAGGAGAAACAGACGATGGAACCGACTTGTCTTGCCTGATCAGGAAAGATGATTCTTGTAGTGATTCTGACTCTCGCTCTGTTCGCGACAGGTTAGTGATTATTCCATACATATTATGACAGAATAAATACACATGCTTTTCCATCATTTAAAGAAGGTGAAGTTGAATATGTTATAAATACAGTCACCATGTTTTGTTGAAGATATTAGCGGTATAACAGATAAATTGAGCCTTTCCACTCCTATGTCCAGGAGGGGGTGGAGATGGGGAATCGGTGTCGGCGTGGGGAATATTATTAGATATTCATTTATTAGTCATTTACAAGTTTTGTGTTTGTTGAATGCGAATAGGAGTGAATTAATGGGGAAACCAGAAACATAATCTTCAACTTCAGGAGCACTTTGCACTATGCAACCGTTGAATCTAATTAAAATGCCAACTTTTTGGTCAGTCCTATCACACTATCGAACCGCCAGTAATACGCATAAATGGTTCCATTGCGTCCGATGCACGCTACGCTCGTATTCTGTATATCTGTTCTCTTATGAATATGACTATATGCAGGCGCTTTCAAAAACCGATCCATTCAAAGTCCGTTCCTTCTCATTCACCAAACGCTATATAGACGATCTTCTCGCTGTGGATAATCGCTATATAAATGACGCAGTGAAGGATATATATCCACCTTCACTGGATTTGAAGGAAACTACAGATAACCCTACAGGCACATCATATTTAGACCTATATCTCTACAAAAATGAAGCGGGCCTTCTCTCTCGTCGACTGTATGACAAAAGAGATGATTACAATTTCTACATCGTAAACAATCCCTTTCTGGACAGTAATATTTCAGTGGGACCTGCATATGGCGTATACATATCACGCCTAGTAGCATTTGCTAGATCCTGTGTTAAATGTGACGATGTGACGTTGCAGTAACTTATAAAAACAGGGCTATACCACCAAACGCCTCCACTCAAAGTTTCTCAAATTTGGCGATACATATCGCATGCTGATCGCAAAATACGAGCGTAGCGTGCAAGATCTATGGTGTTACGTTTCGTAACTTGTGTCTAATTCCGCTTAACCCGGGGCTAGGGGCCGTATGAACCCATGTACTTCAAGATCCTCATGGTACTCATATGAACAGTCACAATCAAAGCGTGACTGAGATACATCATTCTTTAGATGACGACTTTACAACGAATATTATGGATTAAGAATACTGATCAGCGATACGGATTTGATATTTTTGGAACATCATGATGTATTGCCGGCATCATTGAAAACTGTTGACCGTTTCTCTCTTGCAGGAAACAAGCCTATGTTTATGTATACTATGATTGTCTATTTGAATTTGTTGCTAATACTGTTATATGGAATATGGAATAGGTCTTTGTATTATGGACGCGGATATTCTCTAATGGACGACGGCTGGATTATGAATGACGGACCAGACGCTTGTAATGTTGTTACTTATTTTCCTATTTTGCGGTGTCGGGGTACTTTTGCTAGGAAATTCAGCCTGTTCTGAAAAATTCGACAGATCACCATGCTGCCCCACAAAAGCCGGAAAATTAACTGAAATAAACAATTATCCGAGGCGTCTAATACAGTTAAACTAGGAGATGATATTATCCGCTCACGAAATGCTCAAGATATATTCTATCCAGATGTTTCATGTTCCATAGTATAGAGAAACAAACTTCTTCAATTGTATTACTTTAGGCCATTTATCCAAAGAAACAGCTACGTTTGGACTCGCCGATCTCCTTTAGCTGTTAAGTTTATGAAGCAATTGATTAATTGAGCAATTTCCTTCAATACTGCACAACATTCCTTGTGAAGAGAAAAAATACAAAAATTGTATATTGTAAACGCGAAGCGTGACGGAAAGCAGCGTTGACCGATGTTTGACATTGACTTCGTCTGTTATTGATTTTCCGTATACATAATAGCATGGATTTTGAATATATCTAAAATATGACACATTGGACCAGATTATTTTGATCTTAGGGGTAATATTTTAGATATACAAAAAATACAAAAAGGTTGCCCTTATACAATTCTTTTCACTGACCAGGATTGAAGATGATATGTGGAAAGAATCGGACATTCACTGAAATGACTACAGAGACGGATGTGAATCTGGGAATGCTTCCCTTGTATTAATATTCCACCATCAGATCGGGGCTGTATTGGATGTATCAAGGACAGTTAAAACCCTAACACAACCTTTCACAATAATTCCTCTCTTCTCCTGTAGAAAATCTGAACCGTATCTAGTTCAGTCTCTACCAGAATGTCACAACAGAATCCCGTCGAATTTCCCTCTTGAATAGTTGGTATTATAAGCTGAAAAAAACACGAAACAATCTGAGAAAGTTCTCCGGCTTTCTGCAATGAAATATTTAAGAATTACTCCCATATCACGGTAACCTATTCATTCAAGCTTCCCTGTGACGCACTGGTTTGTCTTGGGAGGGATGCTTTGGTTTGGCAAGCGGAACGTCTTCAAATACATCTTATTAACTGGCAGTTCCACCGACGAGCGCTTAAATACTGAGGGAAATGTACGATTTCACATAAGGACGAGATGTTGTAGATTGTGAACAGCCATAATCCACTCATGTATCTGCCAATCAATCAACTCTTTGTGACAAATAGTCCTGAAAACGTACCCTAATTACTGACTATCCCACTAAACCTTCCACACGCAAACAGTTCGAAATCGTGTCGAATTTTCATATTAGGAAAATCTCATAGTTGAAAGATTACATTGTTTGGTTGAAAGTCGTATCATCGAAACTTCGAATCTGAATACCGACACAGACATGGTCGCCATTTTGAATTATTCATTGTTTTGTGCTGAGGATAAGACACAAAATAGGCTCAGAATGATAAGGTATTATGAGAAATAGTAGGTTTTGAAACATTGGCACTTCAGCTTAAGCCTTGAAAACGATTAACATCATAACAAAAGTCGATTCACACTGAGGTGACCCCACAGGGCTGCCATTTGGGAAATACCCATGGTTCTTAGTACTTCTAGGAAAAAGACGATATAGGCTAAAAGTAAACCAGGTATGAACATTTATAATTGCAAATAATAAACGAAAACGAAATGTGGCGAAAAATTCGGTAAAGCGAAAATCTCTGCCCTCAGTTTAGGTCAGATATGGGTAATATTAGCATCAAAGTGAGAACAATGTTTAATTTCGAGCATCATTACGATTCTTGACCCTTTAAAATATGATTAGCGTTTGGCTCACAGACCAAAACTGTTCCATGGTATTTCCACGACAAATTGAACAAAACTACTTCTCAAATTATGTAATTTTTCTGTTGCGGCAAAATTATTAGAGCTACGAAAAATGGATAGCACACTTGTGAATGAGCTGATTCTGGAGAACAAAATACAATGGGTCGGAAGTCTGTAGCTCTCACGGTTCTGTACCTCCCAGGTTTCGACAGAATCCAAGATGACGGTCAAACCACGTGTCTTTAAACTTGATTCTTGCATATTCATGATCGCAATATCATACATCATTTATGTAGCTACTTGTCTGGTCAAAATCTGCTAATTTCACATTTGCGCTATTTTGGTAGATTACTGCCGATTATGTATACCAAATATCGAAGGGATTGATCTGGTGGTTCTGAAGAAGATACTTTTCGGTTTCAGATGAAATCTAAGATGACCGCCAAAGTGTTTGACCAATCAAACCGTCAGACACTCAGTTCACAACTTTGTAATATTTGTTATAGGTTTGTGACATCATTGGACTGAAAGCGGCTGAGAAACAACGAGAAAAATCTGACAAGAAAACTAATAAGAAACAATCAGAACAATATTAACAAGTCTTCCAAGTAAATTGACCGCCTTAATGATAATAGAATATTGTTATTTCCCAACAGAAGAGTGTCAGGCGGTCTGCAGTGTGATTGAGACAGCATCCTGTGTTCCTGAATCAGGAAGTATTGTCGAAGCGGTAGCTGCAGCTGGTGGGGATGTTTGTAGGTATGTAGGCCGAATACTGCTAATTGAATGAGACATCGCAGAAAAATAAACGCAAATGACTGAAAAACTTTTCTAATCAAGTAAAGTGTAGCTGTTGCGATCAGAATTGAAATATTGTGTCGGAAACTTCATGAGCATTGTATAGACCAATAGCAAGAATCACAAGTCTTAACTCCGGTTAGATAATAAGAAAATAAGCATATGTACAGTTTGATAGATATATCACACGTATGCTGCATATACATATACTGGCAAAGGCTGGCCGTACAACAAAACATTTAAATATCAAAATTCTTCTTCTTATTCTTCTTCCATAATTTCCATCTATCGTCAAACTTTTCATAATTGCTATCACGATAATGTGCCATTTTTTCTGTTTCAAAGGCTATTCTGTTTCCGTTTACAAGAGTATATGCAGCTTTTCGCTAACAAAAGCATTTGTTATCTGGTGTGTTTTATGTATGTCTCCCAAATGGTATAGACGTACTGGTATAATGTTGATAATAGCAGGGCTGTACGACGCTAACCAATCAGATAATTGGGCCTAAAACGTGTTGGTAGTAACACAAGGATAGAATAAAGGTGTTCTAAAGTTTCATTTCCCTCCTGCCAAAAGTTACATCAATATGAATTTTTTACTTTTATTATTTTAGGAAAAGAATTTGGACAGAGAATCCTGTTCACAAATCTATATTGCAGCTACAGCAAATGCGTGTCTTTTGTACAAAAGCCATTCTGTGTATATTTCTCCTATCCTTCTCGGGAACCACAACAATCCCACCCATTTAACTTCACAGCAGTACATGCACCCTCGTACGTCGAGACGTTCATATGTAGAGACACAAACAAAGCGTGGCTGAGATAAATAATTCTTTAGATAACCACTTTACTGCGAAAATCATATGTATTAAGAATACTGATCAGCGATACGGATTTCACTTCATGATGTCCGGCTGGAATTAATGAAAACTGTTGACAGCTTCCCCCTTGCTTTTTTTATTTGGCCCAAAAGATGTTAACTGAAATAGGCCTTTGGATCATGGACGCGGAATTTCTTTAATGGACGACGGCTGGACATTAAATGACGAAATATATATTTCCGAGTAGCCTATCGAGAAATTTATAGTGGTCAGTCGACGAAATATAATATGTTTTGTTGTTGGGTCCATTGCAAGGATTTCCGATTATGTAACCGCCCCCAGGCATAGTCTCTCAGTCGCATTGGAGGTAAACAATAATGAGTTTCTGACTTTTGCATGGCGGTGACTTGGCTGTGCTGGGATATGATGGGGAGGAATAAAGGCTGCAGAGCTGAGACATTGTGGCGACTAGAAAATTAAACATTGCGACCGCTCTAAATCACGTGAGAAAAGTGACATATCACACATAGCCTAACGGCAGATAATACTACAACTGTGGCCGTGCGGGTGTGTTGGAGACTTAGAAGTACACGCCCCATGATATGTAACGGTTAGGCCAGGACAGAAAGCGACAAGGGAAAGCTGTTACGCTAGTGACGATGAAGGCGGTCTTAATTCACAACACGGATGATCCGTTGCTTTCCTAATCCCTTTACCGATAAGGCTTTCCGTATAGCCTCTTCTCGGTAAATCCATACCGGAAATAATAGTAAAGACCCGTTTGGTTAGATATATGAATATAGATATTTGAATATCTATAAATGGTATCTCGATGTTCTATAGTTAACGATATATTTGTATAAAAAAGATTCAGATGTGCATATAAAGACTCGACAGTTTGGTTTGCAAAGTGTCAGAAAAGCAATATTGAAAATATCTTTTCCAAATTTCGTCAAATTCAATGCAAAGTTCCGGCACAGCAGAGCCGGGAAAGCGTGGGCCCGTGGACCCGAGGGGGGCTTGGTGGTTTGCGGGGGCTGAATAATTTGAGCAGAAAAAAATAAACGCTAGACTGTAGATTTTAGGTGTTTTCAGAAGGTATGGCAAATGTGTTGCTGTAATCCTACAATCAGAATGCACCGGACAATTTCCTGGGATGGGCGTTTGCATGTTTAAGCCGTACGACGTTGGGCATTACAAGTTAGTTTTTCTTGTTGTGGCATTTTGCAGTTTTACCTTACCTCGAGGTGTTTACTCCGTCATACGTCCACGATGCTCATCCATTAACATCAGATGAGTTATTTGTTTCAGCTGATCTGTCATCACCGCTCCCGAGCTAGCGTATCTTATTCCGCCCAAGCCGGTGCTAGGGGCCGTGTAGATACTTCATATTCTTCATATGAACAGCTGCAATAAATGCGCGGCTGAAATACTAAGACTACTTCCGATAATCCACAGTATTCTCGGCACGTAATGTGGGATACCGAGGGAAGCTTTGCTCTGGAGTCATATGGTTGGTCTTTAGTTATCATACGTCGTCATTTATTCGCAAAGAAAAATATACGAGGAAGTACTGTGTGGGAATTTTGCGATTGTATTCATCGAAGATTGATCAGAACGCAGCGCCAACGTTTAAAATGATGGGTGCAATAAGAAAGTATTCATCCCAATAACTGCATCCTTATAACTTGTATCTGTTAGGCTATTTGTGCAAATAGTATATTCATCTTTGATATTCTACCAGTGCCAAAGATTCGTTTGAGACATGTCTTACCGAGACTGGATGTAGTGCGAGTAACGCCAAGGAAACAACAGGGGCTGCATGCCTTTCGTACTGTGCAGGTTGCACTGGGACAGGTATGTATGAAGTACACCTTCGCTGTTTTCGGTGTATTCATGAGACGTTCCATTCATCAGTCCATAATTCCTCTTATAGCCATATATGTAGGTGGGTGGTCAGATTAAACAAACTTTTCACTCATGGACAGCTAAAACAGATCTTATTTTGAAACCTGATGTCTCCTGATCACGGTAAACAATCATCTGCTTTAAGAATGAGTGTAAACCCCTCCCCGTGCTCTTTCCATCTTATATCACCTTGTATTAAACTGTTTTATTGGTACAACTATCTTAGAAATGTCAATATAGTAATGTTATTTTTCATTATATGACAATAGTAAGAATATTATATAAATGTCTACGCACTGTAATCTTCAAACATCTTCAAACACGATGTTATCGGCAAAAATCACTCTCAATAACATCTAATTACTCACAATAACATCTAATCACTCTCAATAACATCCGAAATACAGTTTAATGCTACCTATTTCTCATAAATTCGCCCAGACTATTAGGGAAATCTCGATGAATTTAATGACCGCTAGGTTTGTGTGTGGTCATATCACTTGAGTTACCACATGAACAGGTACAATAAAAGCGTACCTGAGATAGAACACATATCAAGAATCGTTAGGGACCATTCAAAATTTATCCTGAGGGGGGGCCGGTGGAATTTGAGGGGGGTCACCAATAACTTCGAGCCCTACGAAGGGGGGGTCATGTGTAACTAGACTGTGTGTAGAGGGGGGGTCATCAGTAACTTGATAAATGATGATGATAAATGGACAGCTGTTCAGCTAAGATTTCTTGAGCTTCTGTATGAATTTCATGTTTTTAATGTTGAAGAACCAGGGTGGACTTTAGATCAGGAAACACATATATCAGGACACGGCTTTGTTTATCCATGGAGCCTATTAAACAGTAGGCTCTATGGTTTATCATAAGCCTAAACAACATACAGTACCATAGATAGACCTATGTTCTGTTAGCATTAATCTATGTACAAACCTCCTGTAGTGTAGTAGGACACGAGACTGGTAAATGGCTTTATAATCATATTTACTCTTCTCAAGATGTATTAAAAGCTGTGCCCCTATTCAGCTAGATTTGAGTTAGTACACAGTGCATCTATAGCAAAGCCTTTATCTAAACACATCCAGGTGCAGTGCAGCCTGGACCTTGTGGACATTGACTAGCTAAATGAATATAGCCTGAATTTTGAGACTGAAACAAATAATTTCAATAATTTATGCTGCCCCAAAGTTGAAGAAATAAATTGTGGCGTACTACAAGACAAGTTGCACTGACGGTAGTTAAAGTCATGATGAGGATAATATTATAAAATATAATAATTTTAATAGTTTTATGATAATAAAATGCCATCTATTTTTGCAGGGTTTTTGTAGCGAAGCCGACATGATGAATGCATGAAATTAATCATGTCGGATTCGTCCGTATTTTTATAAAATTTATATCTCTGTGTCAGTATAACAAACATAACCTCATTGTTTCCCTGAGCGGTTGTATGTAGTATTATCTATCATAATTATGCAGTATGACATAATTTTACCTCAAACCGGTGAATGCGAATAAATACGTCATACAGAATGTAATCTCCGAGCTCCTAGCAGTTACGTCGTAGTGCAGAACTGTGTCACATTCCCTGTCACTTTTTCATGTGTATAATACCATACCGCGAATCAGTTTATCAACGAATAGCTCTTCATATTATTAACGTGTTTTCAATCGGTCTTAATATAATTTCACACTGCATCATTTTAGTGCCCCTGGCTATGTTGGAATGGTGTACGGACATTTCCCCCTTGGACATTTCCCCAGTGGACATTTCTTCCAGTGGACATTTCCTCCACCCTATATTTTTAGGTTATTTTGAACATGGTTTTTAAATAATTTTGTAATAACGCAATTTTTTTTCTATATATAAAGATATAAGGATTTCCACATATGTTTTACGATAATTGAGTCACAAAGTGATAAGTTATTATACATGTACATATACACAGTATATATCAGTATTATACAGTCAGCACATTTTAAAACAATATAAAAGATGTATACATGGTATATAGCGTAACATTAACTGTTCATAGGTCGGTGTCATGAAGCCATTTGATGAGCATAAAACCGAACTGAAGTGAAAACTGAGTTAAAAAATAGAACAAAATAATATTGTTTAAAAATACATCTTTTATTTTACCACAATGTGATATGTTTTCTTAAAATGTTAAAATATATAATATGTATATGATTTATATATTATCACTATGTGATCCATAATATTGTTTAAAAATGTGCTATATAATATATGATGTGCCAAATTATTTAAAAACTATGTTCAAAATACATTGTAGGGTGGGGGAAATGTCCATTGAAGGAAATGTCCACCGGGGGAAATGCCCACTGGGGGAAATGCCCACTGGGGGAAATGTCCATGGGGGGAATGACCTTGTGGTGAGATGGCGGGGGGGTCATTGATAAATATGGTATCAGGTGAGGGGGGGGGGGTCTATGGTAACCTTCCAGCCAAAGGAGGGGGTCACACATAACTTAGGGTCATCAGCTGAATTTCCACCGGCCCCCCCTTCAAGATAAATTCTGAACGGTCCCTTAGATTCTTGGTGTGTGCTTTAGAATAGGTTAACCGGAAGACTATACTGTGAAGTCATGTAGCTCTGCCAGTATGTCGGCACCTCTTCCCACTTCCCTTATATGTGTTGTAATTTTTACCTGTATATGGCGAGATTCTGTTGGTGGACGTTTCGTCCCCGAGGCCCGCCCCCTGTACAGACATTTTGGTCTTTGACATATGTTGGCATTTGTGGGAAGTTGATGCTGGGTCGACATCAGGACTTACAGACTAGTCTTTTGTGTTAAATGCCGTCATTTTCATCTGACGACGATACAGCTCACCAATCCCCAGTGTACGAGTTGTCACAGCGAAACAGCTCGCAATTACCAATATACGAGTTGTCAAAGCATTTCAATCATAGCTCTCTAGATTTGTATCTAATACCGCTTATGCCGGTGCTAGGGGCCGTGTGGTCATATCACCGAAGTTACCACATGAACAGATACAATGAAAGCGTACCTGAGATACAACGCATATCAAGAATCGTTAGATTCTTGGTATGTGCTGTAGAATAGGTTAACCGGAAGACTATACTGTGAAGTCATGTGGCTCTGCCAGTATGTCGGCACCTCTTCCCACTTCCCTTATATGTGTTGTATTTTTTACCTGTATATGGCGAGATTCTGCTGGTGGACGTTTCGTCCCCGAAGCCCGCCCCCTGTACAGGCATTTTGGTCTTCGATATATGTTGGCATTTGTGGGAAGTTGATGCTGGGTCGACATCGTGCCTTACAGAATAGTCTTTTGTGTTAAATGCCGTCATTTTCATCTGACGACGATACAGCTCACCAATCCCCAGTGTACGAGTTGTCACAGCGAAACAGCTCGCCAATTATCAATATACGAGTTGTCAGAGCATGTCAATCATAGCTGTCTAGATTTGTATCTAATACCGCTTATGCCGGTGTTAGGGGCCGTATGGTCATATCACCCAGGTTACCACATGAACAGATACAATAAAAGCGTACCTGAGATACAACAGATATCAAGAATCGTTAGATTCTTGGCATGTGCTTTAGAATAGGTTAACCGGAAGACTATACTATGAAGTCAGGTGGCTCTGCCAGTATGTCGGCACCTCTTCCCACTTCCCTTATATGTGTTGTAATTTTTACCTGTATATGGCGAGATTCTGCTGGTGGACGTTTCGTCATCGAGGCCCGCCCCTGTACAGACATTTTGGTCTTTGATATATGTTGGCATTTGTGGGAAGTTGATACTGGGTCGACATCGGGCCTTACAGAATAGTCTTTTGTGCTAAATGCCGTCATTTTCATCTGACGACGATACAGCTCACCAATCCCCAGTGTACGAGTTGTCACAGCGAAACAGCTCGCCAGTTACCAATATACGAGTTGTCAGAGCATTTCAATCATAGCTCTCTAGATTTGTATCAAAAACCGCTTATGCCAGTGCTAGGGCCGTGTGGTCATATCAGCCAACTTACCACATGAACAGGTACAATAAAAGCGTACCTGAGATACAATACATATCAAGAATCGTTAGATTCTTGGTATGTGCTTTAGAATAGGTTAACCGGAAGACTATACTGTGAAGTCATGTGGCTCTGCCAGAATGTCGGCTCCTCTTCCCACTTCCCTTATATGTGTTGTAATTTTTACCTGTATATGGCGAGATATTTATGGTGGACGTTTCGTCCCCGAGGCCCGCCCCTGTACAGACATTTTGGTCATTGATATATGTTGGCATTTGTGGGAAGTTGATGCTGAGTCGTCACCGGGCCTTACAGACTAGTCTTCGGTGTTAAATGCCGTCATTTTCATCTGATGACGATACAACTCACCAATCCCCAGTGTACGAGTTGTCACAGCGAAACAGCTCGCCAATTACCAATATACGAGTTGTCAGAGCATTTCAATCATAGCTCTCTAGATTTGTATCTAATACCACTTATGCCGGTGCTAGGGACCGTGTGGTCATATCACCCAAGTTACCACATGAACAGGTACAATAAAAGCGTACCTGAGATACAACACATCAAGAATCGTTAGATTCTTGGTATGTGCTTTAGAATAGGTTAACCGGAAGACTATACTGTGAAGTCATGTGGCTCTGCCAGTATGTCGGCACCTCTTCCCACTTCCCTTATATGTGTTGTAATTTTTACCTGTATATGGCGAGATTCTGCTGGTGGACGTTTCGTCCCCGAGGCCCGCCCCCTGTACAGACCTTTTGGTCTTTGATATATGTTGGCATTTGTTGGAAGTTGATGCTGGGTCGACATAGGGCCTTACAGTCTAGTCTTTTGTATTAATTGCCGTCATTTACATCTGACGACGATACAGCTCACCAATCTCCAATGTACGAGTTGTCACAGCGAAACAGCTCACCAATTACCAGTATACGAGTTGTCAGAGCATTTCCATCATAGCTCTCTAGATTTGTATCTAATACCGCTTATGCCGGTGCTAGGGGCCCTGTGGTCATATCATCCAAGTTACCACATGAACAGGTACAATAAAAGCGTACCTGAGATACAACACATATTAAGAATCGTTACATTCTTGGTATGTGCTTTAGAATAGGTTAACCGGAAGGCTATACTGTGAAGTCATGTGGCTCTGCCAGTGTGTCGGCACCTCTTCCCACTTCGCTTATATGTGCTGAAATTTTCACGTGTATATGGGGAGATTCTGCTGGTGGACGTTTCATCCACGAGGCCCGCCCCCTGTACAGACATTTTGGTCTTTGATATATGTTAGCATTGTGGGAAGTTGATGCTGGGTCGACATCGGGCCTTACAGACTAGTCTTTCGTGTTAAATGCCGTCATTTTCATCTGACGACGATACAGCTCACCAATCCCCAGTGTACGACTTGTCACAGCGAAACGGCTCGCCAATTACCATTATGCGAGTTGTCAGAGCATTTCAATCATAGCTCTTTGAATTTGTATCTAATACCGCTTATGCCGGTGTTAGGGGCCGTGTGGTAATATCACCCAAGTTACCAGATGAACAGGTACAATAAAGGCGTACCTGAGATGCAACAAATATCAAGAATCGTAAGATTCTTGGTATGTGCTTTAGAATAGGTTAACCGGAAGACTATCCTGTGAAGTCAGGTGGCTCTGCCAGTATGTCGGCACCTCTTCCCACTTCCCTTATATGTGTTGTAATTTGATACATATCGTATGCTGATAGCAAAATACGAACGTAGCGTGCAAGATCTATGGCGTTACGTTTCGTAACTTGTGTCTAATTGCGCTTAACCCGGGGCTAGGGGCCGTATGATCCCATATACTTCAAGATCCTCATGGTACTCATATGAACAGCCACAGTGAAAGCGTGACTGAGATACATCATTCTTTAGATGACGACTTTACAACGAATATTATGATTAAGAATACTGATCAGCGATACGGATTTGATATTTTTGGAACATCATGATGTCTTGCCGGCATCATTGAAAACTGTTGACCGCTTCTCTCTTGCAGGAAACAAGCCTATGTTTATGTATGCAATGATTGTCTTTTTGAATTTCGTGCTAATACTGTTATATGGAATAGGTCTTTGGATTATGGACGCGGATATTCTCTAATGGACGACGGCTGGATTATGAATGACGGACTAGACGCTTGTAATTTGATATATGTTGGCATTTGTGGGAAGTTGATGCTGTGTCGACATCGGGCCTTACAGACTAGTCTTTTGTGTTAAATGCCGTCATTTTCATCTGACGACGATGCAGCTCACCAATCCCCAGTGTACGAGTTGTCACAGCGAAACAGCTCGGCAATTACCAATATACGAGTTGTCAGAGCATTTCAATCATAGCTCTCTAGATTTGTATCCAATACCGCTTATGCAGGTGCTAGGGGCCCTGTGGTCATATCATCCGAGTTACCACATGAACAGGTACAATAAAAGCGTACCTGAGACACAACACATGTCGGCACCTCTTCCCACTTCCCTTATATGTGTTATAATTTGATACATATCGCATGCTGATAGCAAAATACGAACGTAGCGTGCAAGATCTATGGCGTTACGTTTCGTAACTTGTGTCTAATTCCGCTTAACCCGGGGCTAGGGGCCGTATGATCCCATATACTTCAAGAACCTCATGGTACTCATATGAACAGTCACAATCAAAGCGTGACTGAGATACATCATTCTTTAGATGAGGACTTTACATCGAATATTATGTTTACGAATACTGATCAGCGATACGGATTTGATATTTTTGGAACATCATGATGTCTTGCCGGCATCATTGAAAACTGTTGACCGCTTCTCTCTTGCAGGAAACAAGCCTATGTTTATGTATACTATGATTGTCTTTTTGAATTTTTTGCTAAAACTGTTATATGGGATAGGTCTTTGGATTATGGACGCGGATATTCTCTAATGGACAACGGCTGAATTACGAATGACGGACCAGACGCTTGTAATTTGGCCCGCCCCCTGTACAGACCTTTTGGTCTTTGATATATGTTGTCATTTGTGGTAAGTTGATGCTGGGTCGACATCGGGCCTTACAGAATAGTCTTTTGTGTTAAATGCCGTCATTTTCATCTGACGACGATACAGCTCACCAATCCCCAGTGTTCGAGTTGTCACAGCGAAACAGCTCGCCAATTACCAATATACGAGTTGTCAGAGCATTTCAATCATAGCTCTCTAGATTTGTATCTAATACCACTTATGCCGGTGCTAGGGGCCGTGTGGTCATATCACCCAAGTTACCACATGAGCAGGTACAATAAAAGCGTACCTGAGATACAACACATATCAAGAATCGTTAGATTCTTGGTATGTGCTTTAGAATAGGTTAACCGGAAGACTATACTGTGAAGTCATGTGGCTCTGCCAGTATGTCGGCACCTCTTCCCACTTCCCTTATATGTGTTGTAATTTTTACCTGTATATGGCGAGATTCTGCTGGTGGACGTTTCGTCCCCGAGGCCCGTCCCCTGTACAGACATTTTGGTCTTTGATATATGTTGGCATTTGTGGGAAATTGATGCTGGGTCGACATCGGGCCTTACAGACTAGTCTTTCGTGTTAAATGCCGTCATTTTCATCTGACGACGATACGGCTCACCAATACCCAGTGTACGTGTTGTCACAGCGAAACAGCTCGCCAATTACCAATATACGAGTTGTCAGAGCATTTCAATCATAGCTCTCTAGATTTGTATCTATTACCGCTTATGCCGGTGCTAGGGGCCCTGTGGTCATATCATCCAAGTTACCACATGAACAGGTACAATAACAGCGTACCTGAGATACAACACATATGAAGAATCGTTAGATTCTTGGTATGTGATTTAGAATGGGTTAACCGGAAGACTATACTGTGAAGTCATGTGGCTCTGCTAGTATGTCGGCACCTCTTCCCACTTCCCTTATATGTGTTATAATTTGATACATATCGCATGCTGATAGCAAAATACGAACATAGCATGCAAGATCTATGGCGTTACGTTTCGTAACTTGTGTCTAATTCCACTTAACCCGGGGCTAGGGGCCGTATGAACCCATGTACTTCAAGATCCCCATGGTACTCATATGAAGAGTCACAATCAAAGCGTGACTGAGATACATCATTCTTTAGATGACGACTTTACAACGAATATTATGGATTAAGAATACCGATCAGCGATACGGATTTGATATTTTTGGAACATCATGATGTCTTGCCGGCATCATTGAAAACTGTTGACCGCTTCTCTCTTGCAGGAAACAAGCCTATGTTTATGTATACTATGATTGTCTTTTTGAATTTGGTGCTAATACTGTTATATGGGATAGGTCTTTGGATTATGGACGCGGATATTCTCTAATGGACGACGGCTGAATTATGAATGACGGACCAGACGCTTGTAATTTGGCCCGCCCCCTGTACAGACCTTTTAGTCTTTGATATATGTTGGCATTGAGGGAAGTCGATGCTGGCTCATCATCGGGCCTTACAGACTAGTCTTTTGTGTTAATTGCCGTCATTTTCATCTGACGACGGCACAGCTCACCAATCCCCAGTGGACGAGTTGTCACAGCGACACAGCTCACCAATTACCAATATACAAGTTGCCAGAGCATTTCCATCATAGCTCTCTAGATTTCTATCTAATACCGCTTATGCCGGTGCTAGGGGCCGTGTGGTTATGTCATCCAAGTTTCCACATGGACAGGTACAATAAAAGCGTACCTAAGATACAACCCATATCACGAATCGTTAGATTCTTGGTATGTGCTTCAGAATATGTTAACCAGGAGACTATATACTGTGAAGTCATGTGGCTCTGTTAGTGTGTCGGCACCTCTTCCCACTCAGCTTTTATGTGTTGTAATTTAACCACATGAGCGGTGTGACTAGCGTTACAGGACCTACGAAGTACAGTAGGCATTAGGACTCGCGAACTGAACTCTTCGAAATCCCCACCCCCAGTTGAAATCCTGCCTATATTAAGATGGGCACCGCCCAAGTCAGAATCGCCAGTGATTTTCATCAAAAATCACCAGAAATTTTCACCAAAAGTAGGTCAGCTCAGAACTTGTTGGTAACAGTCTCCTAATGCGCCTTCATTCCAAAATAAATAACGATCGCCGATTTAATTTTAAAATTTTTTAATTAAAGGAAACAGACTGAATAATATGGGTTCAGTAGATTTCAAGCTTTACGTGTGAAAATACATTTACATCTCTTTAATGGTTTTCAGTGCCCTTGTTCAGGATCAAAACAACTTTTTGAATCACATTATTTTCCCAACAATACAACAAATTTTTATATATAGTACTATAGTAGAAAGGTAGCATTTATGTAGTTTACGGTAATTCAACCCAAGACCAACACCTTCTCTGCACAAGATAATAATGATTCTATGTCATTCTCCTGAGCATAACCGATACAAAGACGAATAAATAGCGTCTCTACATCACGTTGTTATCTAGATATATGAGACAACACATTTTGGGTATCGGCAATCTGATGAATGTACTATTCCGGTTTTCTTGTTCCACATTATATTCTATGGCGGTTGATCGGTGATTTTCTTCATTGATAAACCTTAAACCACCTCAGCTTCGTTGTGTGAATCGGAATTGCATTGCTGTGACACACCAGCACACTCGTGGCAGTGATTCTGTATCCCCTAATCAAGGAATCAAAATGGATCAAGATTTGAAATGACAAGAGAAATTTAGACATATTTTGTTTACACATGTAATTTTTTGTTCAAATTATATCCAAGTGATATATAGTCAATATTCAAGAGGTACAAAAAAACCCCAAAGTATGTCCTCATATTTTCACATCCATGCCAAGAAATACTGCATTGAAAAGGGTCCATTTAGCCTACCCTGTTTTATCGCTCTAATCAGCAAATGGCGGGGTCATATTTCTGCTGTCAAAATTGTATTTCCCTTCAAAGTCTTAACCCTTGAATCCAAGTCACACACTCTCTGATGCAAAGTAATGATTGTCCTAACTATGCCATTAGGACATTATGAACATGTCTTTGGTCATAGTGTACATACAGGGGTAAAAGCGTTCGGTGTCCGGTGCTGTGCTGTTGGGCAATTGTGGAATTGTCCCAGTTGCACGTTAAGATTAACCTCAGTAATAGGGCCATGTGGCATGTGGATCAATGACAGGGTATTCGGATGGACTGACTCACTCATTATCGGACAATTTGCGATCTGTAGCCTACTTCGTAGGAATATCTAGCGTTGTGGGGGCATAAACAACCTGTAATACTCCTGTATATATTCCTGTACCATTACACTTTTTTGCCCAAATTATATATATTCAATCATTTCAGTTCTGTAGCTCTATGGTTAATACAATTGGTTGGTTGGGGGGAGGGAGGGATTTGGGGTACGTGATGAGGCTGTACTAGGCCTGGTTTGGCGTGGTCAAACCCTTTTAATTCTCCTGTATAGTGGTGCATTTTATGTACTGGTATATAAAATACGAGGATAAAAAAAAGGAGGAAATGCATCAAGTATATTCCTACGAAGTAGGCTACAGATCGCAAATTGTCCGGTAATGAGTGAGTCAGTGAGTCAGTCCATCCGAATCCTTTCGTCGGCAAAATAAGGAGAACCGTTGACATTGGAACCTTGATTTTTGGCATGAACGTGCATTAGGGCATTGTTACCAGCAAGTTCTGAGCTGACCGAATTCTGATGAAAATTTGATTTATAACTATTTTTTTATATTATTTATTGATGGCTCAGCGAGTACACTGTCATGCCCATCGGGAACCCTTGGCTGTATGTTTCATTGTATATATAACACAGTGCAAAATCTGGTGGTATATGCCATCCGTAATTGTTTTTACGAAATAGGAAATGCTAATTTTCCATCATTTGTTAGTGCATTTATCTCCACTGCTATTACCAACTTGCCAGCCTCAATACACACAATTCAGTATATTGTTATAGATATATGTAAACTGTGGCCTTTAACGTGTATCCTATTTCACATCCAAACATTTCATCACAAACCACATCAGGCGTCAAATTCAGGTCAAATTACCCACTGGTGGTGAAATATCCTACATCAACCAATTAAGTCAGCCTGGTGCAATAACCCAGCAGAAGAAATAAAGATGTGGTATCATCCTTCAGATTAGTCTGTGTGAGCAACAATGATAAAAGTTTACTGAGGGTGAAACAAAGCCATGACGGCATGTTTAAAGGGTCTTAATTTATTTTCTTTGGGTAAAATTTAACTAGATAAAGTAACTTTGATCATGATGTGAAAATATGAGCACATACTTTGAGGTTTTTTTGTACCTCTTAAATATTGACTATATATCACACTTGGATATAATTTAAACAAAAAATTACATGTGTAAACAACATATGTCTAAATTTTTCTTGTCATTTCAAATCTTGATCCATTTTGATTTCTTGATTAGGGGATACAGAATCACTGCCACGGAGTGTGCTGGTGTGTCACAGCAATGCAATTCCGATTCACACAACGAAGCTGAGGTGGTTTAACGTTTATCATGTGAAACAAGAAAACCGGAATAGTACATTCATCAGATTGCCGATACCCAAAATGTGTTGTCTCATATATCTAGATAACAACGTGATGTAGAGACGCTATTTATTCGTCTTTGTACCGGTTATGCTCAGGAGAATGACATAGAATCATTATTATCTTGTGCAGAGAAGGTGTTGGTCTTGAGCTGAATTACCGTAAACTACATAAATGCTACCTTTCTACTATAGTAATTTGTTGTATTGTTGGGAAAATAGTGCGATTCAAAAAGTTGTTTTGATCCTGGACAAGGGCACTGAAAACCATTAAAGAGATGTAAATGTATTTTCACACGTAAAGCTTGAAATCTACTGAACTTTTTTATTGTTCAATCTGTTTCCTTTAGTTAAAAAATTGTAAAATTAAATCGGCGATCGTTATTTATTTTTGGAATGAAGGCGCATTAGGAGACTGTTACCAACAAGTTCTGAGCTGACCTACTTTTGATGAAAATTTCTGGCGATTCTGACTTGGGCGGTGCCCATCTTAATATATGCAGGATTTCAACTGGGGGTGGGAATTTCCAAGAGTTCAGTTCGCGTTCGAGTCCTAATGCCTACTCTACTTCGTAGGTCATGTGACGTTAGTCACACTGCTCATGTAACATTGTGGAATATTAAATGAAAAATACAACAAAAGTCTATTACATACGATGGCCCTAAACGACCCCACTGGACCGAAGACTTTTTGTTTACTTTGAAAACGTCTCTTTATTCTACGACAGTCTTTAACTGATACTCACAAATCTGCACAAAGTTCTGTAATATGTTTTTGACCGAACAGGTCACGATACTATACGATTGTCTTTACTCCGAAATCTGTGCAGCGACCATGTGCTTCTTGCAAAAAGTCTCGACTCAAATCTTAATCGCAGTTTCATGTATCTCTAAATTGACTACAACAGAATGTCACTGAGAAGGAGAGTAGCGTTACTTGTTATAGCGACGCCTACTGGTTAAAACATAAATTCACAGATAATCAGATCAGCAGAAGTTGTCTCCCTTATACCACAAATCTCAGATGCTGTTACAGAATAATGCTCATTAAGTATATACTATGATAAAGTAATATTATAGTATTATTCATATCAGACACAAACATTAAAGTCATAAATCCTCATATCCATTCTCCCCCTTCTCGATATGCTTTAGCTTATCGACAGTTAGTATTGTTAGAACTTAAACTCAATCACTGATTCTATATGTATAAACGGTAAACATGTAGTAAGAGACTGAATAACTGTTCTCGGTTTCTGCTGTTAACATCTCTTAACTGTTTATCCATCCGTACAGTCCAACGGACACAATTTCGTGATAGGTCGAAGCATCACACTCTTACCGACCTGAACTTTGACGACCCGAACATGTCCGTCCTTTCCAGGGAACACTTCAATAACACGCCCTAATGGCCAATGTCCTCTGGTTGTATCCGGTGAAATCACAAGAACTACATCTCCAACTTTAAAGTCCTTTTGAGACTGTAGCCACTTTTTTCTAGCATTAAGTCCTGGTAACCACTCACGAAACCATCGATGCCAGAAATGTTTCACAAGTTCCTGTATTCTTCGCCACCGTTTCCTGGGGCTAAAATCTGTGTAGTCGACAGATTCCGGCGCGAACTGTCCGCCAATCTGTCCATGAAGGAAATGATTTGGTGTCAGCGGTGTGTCATCTTCAGGATTTGCGGATTGATACGTCAGTGGTCTCGAATTAATAAGTCCTTCTGCTCCAACGAAAGCCGTCATGAGTTCTTCGTCGGTGACATCCGCGTTACTTAGAATAGCATAGATAGCTTCCTTCGCGGCTTTTATCATCGTCTCATGCACACCTCCGAAGTGTGGAGCCAAAGGTGGATTGAATTGCCACTTCACTCCTTGGTTTGCTGTAGACCTTTGTACCTGATCATGATCTAGTGCTGAAACTAATTCACAAAGTTCTCTGTTCGCACCAACAAAATTACCTCCATTGTCAGAGATAACTAGTTCTGGAAGTCCCCGTCGACTGACCATGCGGTAAAACGCATTCAAGAATGAATCGGTGTCCAGTCCAAATGAGATTTCTAGATGAACCGCTCGTGATGCTAAGCAAGTAAATAAGCATAGATAGCGTTTTGCTCTACGTTTGCCCCGTCCTTGTATGGTTATGAAAGGACCTCCATAGTCCACTGATGTTCTGGCAAATGCGCGCAACGAAGACTTCAGTCGCATCTTCGGCAGAGGAGCCATTATCTGTGTTGCCGCTCGAGTTTTTCGTTTACGACATTCAGCACACATTTTTTCCCATTCGCGAATTTCTTCTCGCCCAGACACGACCCAGAAACGTTCTGATAACATGGCTAGTGTTTGATTTGTACCAGCTGCATGATGACCTTTCTCGTGATAATGTTTAACTATCAACTTAGTCACCCAGAACTTTCGTGGAAGAATAATTGGAAATCTCACATCATGAGGTATGAAGTGCGCATATTTCAAACGTCCATCGGAGCGCATAAGTCCATCTTCGTCAAGTTTAGGTTGCAGTCCTAGGATTTTGCTACTTTTTGGAAGTTCCTCCCCTCGTTGAAGCGATGCGTATTCATCAGGAAAAGCCTCTCTCTGAGTTTTCCGTATTATTTGGTTTTCTGCGTCTTTAATTTCATCTATCTGTAGCTCTCCTGAACCCGAACTAGTTTTGTCCACTTTGAAAAACAAGTTGGTTCAAGTCGCCAGTTATTTGTACCACACTCAGCATTATCAGCAGTGTTGCTGATTTGTTGACTAACGGCACACGTAGTATGCACACGCACACATTTTTTCATTTCTTGTTGGGCAGACAACTTTTTTCAATGAGGTTAGGCGGCCAGTCAGCTTCCGTTTGAGTCAGAAACTCGGGACCACACCACCATACATTGTTACTCACCAAATCCATGACTCTCATTCCTCTCGTTGCCAAATCCGCAGGGTTTAGATTAGTTGGCACACATCGCCACTGAGTTGGTTCTGTCAACAGTTGTATTTCTCCAACACGATTAGCGATGAATGGTTTAAATTGCCTACTTCGACCTCGTATCCACCACAGTACAATCAGGCTGTCTGACCAGAATGTCACAAGATCCATCGCGATGTCCAGAATTTTCAAAATGGCTACAGTTAGATGCAGTCCCAAGACAGCAGCCATCATCTCCAGTCGTGGAATGCTTGTAGATGTCAGAGGCGCGACACGCGTTTTCGAAGCAACTATTCGAAGAGAGATATGACCATTCTCATAGATGTACCTGGCATATACTGTTGCAGCATATGCATCCTGCGAAGCATCAACAAACGTATGAAGTGTTAGTGATATTGGGTTCTCACCCTGCCCTAACTGCAGACATCTCGGTACTTTCACACTCTTGAGGTCTGTCAGTTCAGAAAACCATTGTAGCACTGTTTTCTCTGTCACTTCGTCTAGACGATCATCCCAATCTAAGCCGGCTAGCCACAAGTCCTGTAACAAAACCTTTGCTCGAATAATATATGGTGACAGGAATTCCAATGGATCAAAGGTTGTAGCTATTTTGCTTAGAATGTTCCGCTTAGTAAGCTGAAAGTCATTCTCTGGTTGCGTTGAGCGAAAAGTGAACGCGTCCTCTTCTGCTACCCATAGAACACCCAAGTCTTCACGGAAGGCAGCTTTCCATCAATGTTGATTTCTGATGATCGGTCATCAGGGGGTATTTCAGCTAAAACAGTAGCTGAATTTGATAGCCATTTTCGAGCATGCATACCTGCTCTTTCCCAAAGCTTTGACAGCTGTTTGTACAGTTCGATGGCTTGCCCATCGTCAGGAACTGAGTCCATACCATCATCCATGTATGTTGACTTTAACACAGTTTCAGCAGCCATGGGAAATTCATCTTCACAGTTCTTGGCATGTTTTTGCGAGACAAACTGTGCCAGGAATGGAGAAGAGTTGACTCCAAAAACAACACGATTGAATTCATATTCATCTGGGGGTTTGTCGGTGTCCAAGTCTCTCCACAAAAATCGATGGTAAGGTCTGTCTTCTGATGCGATTTCTATCCGAAGATACATTTCTGCGATATCACACACTAAAGCCACTGGATTTCTGCGGAATCGAAGTAACACATCGAAAACTTCACGTTGTAACTTTGGCCCTTGGTGGATAACATCATTCAGAGAAATTCCATTGCACTTCGCAGAAGCATCAAACACAATACGCGTTTTTGTTGTGGTCCTATCAGGCTTAACAACAGCGAAATGAGGTAAATACCACTTCTTTCCAGGCTCGGCTTCAGGCGAATTGATTTTCCGAACATAGCCCTTTTCTACGTATTGGGTAATTACCTTGGAGTAAGCTTGCCCAACATCTGGACTCTTCGCGAGACGTTTCTCTGTATTCTCCAGCCGACGAAACGCCATGTCATAGTTTTCCGGAAGTTCCGGGGAATCAGTTTTCCACGGAATACCAACTTGATATCGGCCATTCACAGTTTTTAGGGAACTTTCAGCTTGATCCAAAGCTTCCCTCTCTTCATTGGTCAGAATACAAATCTCTTTTGAAATTCCACTATTATCAACTTCCCAGAACCGTTTGAGAGTTGAATTCACTTCCTCAATCTTTACCGAATCTCTGGCGAAATAAGTTCGAATAAAGTTTGTTCGTTGTGATGAATCCGTCACACATTTCGGACTTCCAATGCAAGTCCATCCCAATGGTGTAAGAATGGGCTCGTTTGATTCACCTCGAATATCCCTATAGGAAAAGTGTAGACAGGCATAGTCACTGCCTATCAGTACGTCCACTGCAGGTCGATTGGCAAGTTTAGGGAAATCTATTCCCTTCAGATGATCCCATTTCTCCGAATGTTTATTCCAGTCTACAACAGTCATACTGCCTGTTACCCGATCGGTTGTGAATGCATTGATCGTCATGTCTACTTGGCCGTTCACACTTTCTAATCCTAATTCAACAGACCTGGTTTCAAATGTCTCAACCTGTCCATTAAGCACACTAACAGTCACTTTCTGGAATTCTCCTTGAAATCCTAGCTCAGCAGCAATGTCCGCGTTGACATGTTTTAGTGCTGGCATCATCAAGTAGAGCATTCACTCTGATTTTTCGATCACCATTTTTCAAGATAACAGGGACAGTTCGCAGTGTGATCGAGTCTGCAGTTTTTGACTCACCGGTCAGCGTTGTCATGGTGTGTGATTGTTGCTTTTGCTCCCCCTCCATGGGGAACGAAGCCATTGCACCCGGCACGGCATACTCGTTTTGGGAATTGTCGGATGTTGCGTTAGCTGCACTAGTATCAGTATCAGTTCTATTATATCGTTCACGTCTATTCTGGCCTCGATGCAAAAGTCTATTATGTGTATTTCTGCAGCCGTGCAGACCACAAACCCTGCTTCGTGGATATTTTTGTCCTCTGTGATCATATCCGAGACATCGATAACACAAATTTGCTTGTTTCGCAAAGTCCCAGCGTTGTGATACATCAAATTTTTTGAAATTATCACATGTCCAAATAGGATGCTGATTGCCACATAATTTACATGGTTGTCTCGAAGCACTAGTTTCACTGCTGAACAAAGTTTGCACTTTATTCTTCTTTTCCCGTTTTGGCTCAAATCCGCGATTGGTTTCGTTAACCAGTCCGCGTGAGGTATCGTAAGCAATCGTCTGGAACTCGGCTTCCTGATTTACCCACTCTCTCAGCGTTTCAACCGATTCTATTTTTTCGCGTTCGAATATCCAGTGATAGTAATGATATTTAGTACTGGATTCACAAGCCTGGGGATGATAGGATGAGGTAGGATTTCCTCTCTGAAATAGACAATGCATGAGGAATTCTTAAAGATAAAAGTGTTTTACAACGTCCATATTTACGCTTCCCCATGGAAAGCACTGCTACTGCAAACAGACTGGTGGTCTATAAAGTAACACACAAAAAAAAAAAAACTTAGAAACAAACTAATACAATATAATAACCTGGGATACAGTATATCAGAAGGACCAGTGATTCCACCAAATTAAGCTGCAGATGATATGTACAGACATGTCACAGGCGCCCCTCAACCCTCTGTCACACTGCACTACAGAGAGAACAATCTTTGGGATCACCTACATTAATAATAGAAAGCTCACTGAGAAAAACCTGGAGGTAATAATTAAAGGAAAGGAGTTAACACAGGATCAGCAAGCATAGAGATGCTGAGAGCAGGCAACCATTTCTGTCTGTGAGTATGAAATCACAATGGAATAAGAAACTAACAGGGTCTGAAATAGCAGCATGATCAGATATGTCTGATGAAAAAACGTATCTCGCCTATGCTCAAAGAATAAAGTTCGACCAAACTCTGGGAATTGACTGAGAATTTGAACATGTTGAATTGGCTTATCTCAAGACTCTGAACAGTAATATAGACAATATCAAACATGCTGGCAGCTTCAGAGGAAATTCAGGCTGAAGAAAGTTCTGCACAATGCTGTCTGTTGTGTTGTCAAACCTGGTCATGGACATACCTGTATAGAATTGGAAGAAAAAAATAAAAAGTTAAGTACTAGCTACTCCTGTAAGGAAAGCTGTCTCATCAATGCAAGAACAAGAGCACCTGACTCAACCAAAACAACTAGAGTCTAGGCACATATCATTTCAACCCTTCTAGAGGTCTGGTCTGAAAATATAAAAGTGCCAGTGCAGTCCCCAATGACAAGAGTTATAGAGAGATTACACTGTAAATCACACTCCAGCAGGATCTGAAGTAGCGGTCAGATATGAGATATATCTGATCAAAATCTGGTTCTGTCAGATCAAAAGTTGCTATCCTGTCCAAGTTCATATGTTAGATATAAAAAAAAAATTGAAATTTTCTTAAATATTTATAGACCC
>JAVTVY010027308.1:0-10767 GCA_036873755.1 Hanleya hanleyi | reverse complement strand
GAATCCTGGAAATATTGGGAAAAATCATCCTATGTAATCTTGAGTATGTTAAAATTGCGAAAACGTCTCGAGTGTCTCAAGTCTTAAATCGTTTGTTGACTGAATACGCCCAGTATATTATTCTTACCTTAGCTGGCGAGGTGGAGGCACGTATATTGTGACTTGGTGTTAAAAAGGTCTTTGGATTATGAACGCAGAGATTCTTTAATGGACGACGGCTGAATGGCCAATGACGGACCAGACGCTTATGTTAAATAAAAGAGCACCCTTCGAAATAAACGTGTTCAAAATGCTGAGTTCCAAGTCGTATGGACGGCAATGTGAGGATGGTCAGGAATCGTGTCTCGATCTTATTTTTTGAGAGCATCATACAACGTGCTTTGTTTGCAAAATTTCATACTTGTTATTTAACCTGTATAATTCCATTCTCAGTCATATTATTATAAATTCGTCAACTTATCTATCTTTCGTTCCTTAGTTACTGGACCCGATTCTTATCCGATTCTCCCTTGACTATATCCGATTCTTGCTTGACCAGTCTAGTCATCTGTTCTACATTAATGGAATGCTGGAGAGCCGTTTGTATTAGGACGCCTATCTGCCCAGTTCAGGATAAATTCTCATATCGATTTTCCAATATTCTGAGCAGTTTTTAAGAGAGAACTATTTAGAACAAATGAATAGAAATCTCCGGATAAAGGAAGTCTATCTACACGGCGTACTAAGGCGTCTTCAGAGTCAAAAATATTTGGAGATTGACCCCAAAATGGCATGAAAGAAGCTGTAGTGTACAAGATACCAAATATATGTGGATGGGGATCAAGCATGCGATAGACCTCAAATATAGCCTAGATTAGATAGCACAGGCGGATCCGATTCATTGTCCCCCGCCGCAACGCGGCCGGGGACTTTAAAATGGTTCTTGCTTCTATGTGTCCGTGCATGCACGGACATGTCCGTGCAAATACTTCGTAAGCAATAACTTGTCATTGTTTCCAGATTCTCTTCCCACTTCAGACTGCATTCTTTCGGCACGCACTTTTCCCTGAGAGCGTTTCAGCAAGATCCGCCTGTAGGCGCCACTGGGGGCTCTTAAGTTTCAATAACTGCATGCACGGACATGTCCGTGCAAATACTTCGTAAGGTTACATAATTTTCATGCTACATGGTAAAGAAAATATATTACAGTAGCAATCAACATTCAGTCAGCCATTCGGAGTTGATCTCAAAACCTGGGAAGGTGGAAAGACCCCTCTGCTTCTTACGCCTGTGAAGTAGCTGTTGCCATCCTCATGAATATCTTCTGAAACCGACAGCGCTTATAAATATTGCTGCCATTTTGGCGGGGGACCTAGCATCCTCTGGCTGCTTGTTTAACCTTAATTTAAGCGTGTACTCTGAAATACGACCTGCTAATTGTTAGGATAGAAGACATGTTAGTACCTTCCATCCCCAAAAGCTGTTACTTGGTTGGATGTTGAGGGAACCTGTTTGCGCTGTTAAGAAACATAAATGGATATAATTAAAACAAAAATTAAGAACGATCAGCCCTTTCCATGAATGCATTTCGGAAGGTATTTCTCATTCACATGGTTCGACACAATAATTACGATGTACATGGGAGAAAGATAATGTCATTATCATGATTATGCACCCATAAAATCTCCAAATAGAGGGCTCCTTGGGAGAGCAGCCGTTAAGGTTGAAAGGACCACCCTCTATAAATAAGTTGAATAAATAAATAAAATAAGAATTGGAATTGGTATGCTGTGCAGCAAATGATACTGATAATAACGACTGTATATTTTACAAGGTAGACATCCATTGATATCCAAGTAGGAAATTTTATTCCTACCTTGACGCCTCTTTTATTGTCTGGCAATGAGCTTTCCATAGCTTCCCCATCCCCGGAATTACCCAAGATGAGAGCGATCACAACTAGCGTCTTTCCAAGGCCCATGTCATCGGCCAGAATACCTGGAGAAAATATACTGAATTGTTCAATGCTATAGATCATAGAATAACGAGCTATCAAAAAGACTTTATTCTGAACAGACTCTCGAAAAAGTGGAATGATGGCCGTATTTTATTTTTCTAGAAGAGCTTTGGTTGCGGATTAAATCAAAGTATGTCATACCCCGAACCTAGAATATTCATTTCCACAAACATTATTTTCACCGAATCCATGACCAATTTATCGCGGGGACTGCACTAAATTTGGGATTTGAGTTTTTCCTGGAAATCAGCCTCAGCATTATTAGTGTGAAATTTGAATTGGAAGCAAAAAGTAGACAGTGGAACAAATGAAAAATCGCAGTCCATGAGTGGCAAGACCATGGAACACTATTCCATCCTTCTTTTGATAAATTTTCGAAACGTTATAATGGCGGACATCCTTCACATTTAAGTAGGCGGCGAGTAGTATACAAAGAGTATTTCAGGGTCCCAACCCCCCACTGCGCATGCGCGAAACCCCCCACTGGGGAGGTTTTGTGGCGGTATTGGGGGGGTATTGGGGGGTGTGTTGTGCGCAGGTATCACGTCACTTCCGGTTGGGGTGAATGGGGCGTGACCTTGGAGGCATGTATTTCTCCGCGGTGATGCGGTCTGGCGGTGATGCGGTCTGCCTCCGCGGACCGAAAGTAGTCCCAAACCCGTGTGTTTTCGTAGAAGTGTTCGGCAATCTGTAGGCACCGCTAGTGGACCGATGGGGTCGTGTGAGGTATCAAAGTGAAGCTTAGGTGAAGGGGCATTTGATGGGCTGGGTGTGGGGTTGAAATATCGTCATTCTGCGCATGCGCGGTGGCCGAAGGGTATGAAAATAGCCTTTTTGGAACTAGGGGAGCCCCTAGTTGACCGATGGGGTCGAGGGAGGTATCAAAGTGAAGCATATGTGAAGGGGCATCTGATGGGCTGGGCGCGGGGTTGAACTATCGGCATTCTGCGCATGCGCGGAGGCCCAAGGGTATGGAAATAGACGTTTTGGAGCTAGGGAAGCCCCTAATGGACCAATGGGGTCGAGTGAGGTATCGATGTGAAGCATTCGTGAAGGGGCATCTGATGGGCTGGGTGTGGGGGTGAAATATCGGCATTCTGCGCATGCGCGGTGGCCCAAGGGTATGGAAATAGCGGTTTTGGAGCTAGGGGAGTCCCTAATGGGCCAATGGAGTCGTATGAGGCATCAAAGTGAAGCATTCGTGAAGGGGCATCTGATGGACTGGGCGTGGGGTTGAAATATCGGCATTCTGCGCATGCGCGGTGACCCAAGGGTATGGAAATAGACGTTTTGGAGCTAGGGGAGCCCCTAATGGTCCAATGGGTCGAGTGAGGTATCAAAGTGAAGCATTCGTGAAGGGGCATCTGATGGACTGGGTGTGGGGTTGACATATCGGCCTTCTGCGCATGCGCGGTGGCCCAAGGGCATGAAAATAGCCTTTTTGGAGCTAGGGGAGCCCCTAATGGGCCAATGGGATCGAGTGAGGTATCAAAGTGAAGCATTCATGAAGGGGCATCTGATGGACTGGGTGTGGGGTTGATTTAGGGTCATTCTGCGCATGCGCGGTGGCCCAAGGGTATGAAAATAGACGTTTTGGCATCTAGGGGAGCCCCTAATGGTCGAATGGGGTCGAGTGAGGTATCAACGTGAAGCCTAGGTGAAGGGTATTTGATGGCTGGGTGGCTGCATGTAATTTTTTTTCTGAAAAAAAAATACGGAACACGGACTTTATCGAAAAAACTGGGAAAATGCCTATATGGGGTATGAGGGGTATATAGGTCGCCGGGCTTAACGGGGCTTGTCTATCAACAGAGTTATCTTCCCCTAGTTCAAGGGTGGGTGTATGTAAAAATTTTCCTGAAAAAATACGGAATACGGACTTTATCCTAAATTACGGGAAAATGTCTATATGGGGTATGGGAGGTATAGGACCATCCTGGGAAACGTACTTCTATACATTTGCGGTAGGGTTGTGGGGTCTCGTTTTACTCGTCTCGTCATTTAGAACATGATAAGAAGTGTCCCCGTGCGAATCGGTGAAATTTTTGAAAAAAGTCACCGAACCTCATATAGTCCCATACTGAGGGTATAGGATCAATGTTTGTCCCCTGGGAAACGTACTTCTATACATTTGCGGTAGGGTTGTGGGGTCTCGTTTTACTCGTCTCGTCATTTAGAACATGATAGGAAGTGTCCCCGTGCGAATCGGTGAAATTTTTGAAAAGTACGATATAGCCTCATATAGTCCCATACTGAGGGTATAGGATCAATGTTTGTCCCCCTGGGAAACGTACTTCTATACATTTGCGGTAGGGTTGTGGGGTCTCGTTTTACTCGTCTTGTCATTTAGAACATGATAGGAAGTGTCCCCGTGCGAATCGGTGAAATTTTTGAAAAAAGTCACCGAGCTCCATATAGACCCATACTGGGGTATAGGTTCAATGTTTATCCTACTGGGAAACCCACTTCTATACATTTGCGGTAGGGTTGTGGGGTCTCGTTTTACTCGTCTTGTCATTTAGAACACGATAGGAAGTGTTGCGGAGCGAATCGGTGAAATTTTTGAAAAAAGTCACCGAGGCCTGGGTAGGCCCATAGGCCTATACTGCATGGCTATGGGTGTATAGGCTCATACGGGGTGGACATGTTGGAGTCTAGGTGGGCCACTCATGGTCCAATGGGGTCGAGTGAGGTCTTATTTTGAAGCTCTCGTGGAGGAGCACTTGACTACACTAATGGTTCGTCCGTGTTCAATAGTCTGCGCATGCACAGTCTGGCCGTAGTATAGAAAACAGGCATTTTGGGTGCTATGTAGGGGTGTGTTTGGGTTAGAGATGAGCTAATCACGGTTCGAATGGGTCGTGTGAGGTGTCAAAGTGAAGCTTGTGTGGGGTAGAGTCAGAATGGTGTGCTTTTGAATGCATGTCGCGTTAATCTGCGCATGCGCAGTTGGTTGTAGTAAGTAAAGTGGCCATTTTGGGGCAGTGAAGGAAGGCATTTGGGGTCGAGATGGGCTATTCACGGTTCGAATGCGTCCTGGAAGGTGTCATCTTGTAGTTCTCGGGGTGTACATTCCGATTTGAGGGATTTCCGCGTCATCTGTGACGTCATTGATGACGTCATCGGTACGAGTAGTAGCGAAAGTGGACATTTTGTGGGTGCGTGAGGGGGAGTTTGGTGTAGAGATGCACCATCCTTAGTCCGAATGCGTCGTGTGAGGTGTCATTTTGTAGCTCTCGGGGTGTACATTCCGAATTGAGGCATGTCCGAAGCATCTGTGACGTCATCGATGACGTCATCAGTAGGAGTATTAGCGAAAGTGAGCCTTTGGGGCAGTGCAGGAAGGTATTTGGTGTAGAGATGGACCATCCGCGTTGCGAATGCGTCGTGTGGGGTATCATGTTGTAGCTCTCGGAGTATAGACCCTGATTTCAGGGATATTTATAGCATCTGTGACGTCATTGGTGACGTCATTAGTACAAGTTGTAGCGAAAGTGGGCCTTTTTTAGCAGTGAAGGATGTTATTTGATGTAGAGATGGACCATCCGCGGTCCAGATGGACCGTGTGAGGTGTCATCTTGTAGCAACGCCCACCAACACCATTCTTAATGCTTCAACGCCCTGGTGAAATAGCTCAGAAGCTCTGATATTCCATGGAATTGTCACCAATTCTTCGAAATGCGGTGATGCCCGTCAACGCCCGTCGTTACACCTTAACACTCTAACATAACGCCATGATATAGACCAGAGAGAGAACAACAACAGCAACAACAACAAGGATGACACATGAGAGAACAACAACAACAAGAAGTTTTTTTCATATAGTTTATTTTCCTCAATGTTACATCATACCCACGCTGGGGGAGCCGCGTTGGGTATATTTACAATTCAAGAAGATTCTTATCCAATCAGAGGCCACCATTTGCATGTTTCATATTCGTTCCTGTCCGTTAGATGTATTCTTGTCCAACCAGAAGTCTCATTTTCAGAAAGTGCCATCTGAACCGTTTATTCTAATCATCGTCGGGCAGGCCAGGATACCGTTGAGGCAACATATCCTCAGATAGTTGTTTGCGCATTCTGAGTATCTATCAGTGCATGGGTGAATACTTTCATCCGATGGAGGTGGTGGTCAGTTTAACCACGAAGAACGCAACATTGGTCATTATCTCCACTATCTACTTGGTGTTACAATTCAAGAAGACTTGTCCAATCAGAGGCCACCATTTGCATCTGTCATATTCGTTCCTGTCCGTTAGATGTATTCTTGTCCAATCAGAAGTCTTCATTTCAGAAAGTTTCATCTTCGGCCATGTTCGCTTTGAACCGTTTATTCTAATCATCATCGGGCAGCCCAGGATACCGTTGAGGCAACATATCCTCAGATAGTTGCTTGTGCATTCTGAGTATCTATCAGTGCCTGGGTGAATACATTCACCTGATGGGTTGGTCGGTCAGCTTGGTCACGAAGAACGTAACATTGGTCACACTGTCCACTGTCCACTTGGTGTTGGGGCGTTGCAACCGGGCCCATTCCAAGGGATCCATGGTGTTCAGTTTCTCCAGCATCGTCTCTAGCGACACTCGGTTAATGATGGTAAACGGTTGGTCAAATACCTGGATGTTACTGCTCGGGTAAAAGTATCGGACTTGGACTGTCTCTTTATGCTGCAGCACATAACCAAACGCCAGATTCAATTTGAAGGCCGTAGTTTGATCTTTGAAGATGGCTTCTACGTAGCTACGCAGACGGGCGAGGTCGGTCAGTCGGAAATTGTAGATATCTTGAATAGGGCGATGACGGTGGAAACAGTGCCGTATCATGGACCAATGGCGCCGATAGATGTCACTCACTGGATGGGCGCCCTGTAAGAGATCGCTAGGAACATTTATGGGCTCGTCCAGAAAATGTTCGATGTTGTCAGGCGTATGACTCGAAACCGTAACGGAGGGGTCCGGCTGGATATCCAGGCCCTCCCGGACCGTGGGTATAGGCAGGCTCTTCGTCATCGTATCACCAGTGGCGTTCGTCTCTCCGGGTTCATCTTCACTGGGTCTGACCTTCCGCGGCTCCTCTTTAGTGGAAAGTTGCCGCCCAAACCGTAGAGACGGGGCATGCTTCAAACGTTGGTGCTGTCTAAACCGACTGGGTCGTTTGAAGAGTCGACCACAATCATTACATAGTACCGTCGCACCCGCGTGAAGTACCCTCTCATGACGCAGTAAATGAACCTCCCGATTGAATGACCGTGCGCAGGTTGTACAAGTATACCGAGCATCGTTGTGGGTGGAGGCCTCGTGGCGTCGTAAATTATCTAGACGAGTAAACAGCTTCTGGCAAGTTGTGCAAGTGGACATCTTGGTGGTTGACAGAGTGTCTGATGAAACGTCCAGGCCGCTTCCCTTTTATAGCACGCTAGCTGGTGATCTATTTTTAGCACACTCAGTTCAACTATCCCCAAGTCGAGGGCCGAGCCGTGACATCTTCGGTAACATCCGTGTATCTTCGGTCACCTCCGTACCGTCAACGATCAACATGTAGACATATAGAGTATGTACGGCATGTTATGGTATTCATCAGTGCATGAGTGACGCATTCAGCCGATGGGAGTGGTCGGTCAGCTTGGTAACGAAAAACGTAACATTGGTCACACTCTCCACTGTCCACTTGGTGTTGGGGCGTTGTTGTTGGGCCCATTCCAAGGGATCCACGGTGTCCAGTTTCTCCAGCATCGTCTCTAGCGACACTCGGTTAATGATGGTAAACGGTTGGTCAAATACCCGGATGTTACTGCTCGGGTAAAAATATCGGACTTGGACTGTCTCTTTATGCTGCAGCACATAACCAAACACCAGATTCAATTTGAAGGCCGTAGTTTGATCTTTGAAGATGGCTTCTGCGTAGCTACGTAGACGGGCGAGGTCGGTCAGTCGGAAATTGTAGATATCTTGAATAGGGCGATGACGGTAGAAACAGTGCCGGATCATGGGCCAATGGCGCCGATAAATGTCACTCACTGGATGGTCTTCGTGTAACAGATCGCTGGGAACATTTATGGCTTCGTCCACGAAGTGTACTTTGCCCTCCACGTCGTACAAAATCTGGCCCAAGGTCTTGTCGTCGGAATTTGACTGTTGAATTAGGGCGACATCATCATCGGCCCTCGTGCGATGGGTGGGAGTTCCCCCTGTTTCGATATTGATGCCTACAGGCTCTTCTATCTGCAAACGTGGCTGCGGAACAGGGTGTCGTGTGCGTTGGTGTCGCAGCAACTGACTGTTCAGTTTGAAAAGCCGACCACATTCTTCGCATGGACGCTTGGGTACTTCATGGCGTGCACGTGTGTGGCGCTGTAAATGATCCGGGCGCTGAAACGACAGTGTACATATCGTACAGTTATACCGGGCGGTTTCTTCGTGCTTGGTAGCCTCATGGCGGCGCAAGTCATGCAGACGAGTGAATGATTTCGAGCACGTAGTACAAGTGAACATCTTGGTGGTTGACAGAGTGTCTGATGAAACGGCCAGACCGCTTTCCTTTTATAGCACGCTAGCTGATATCATGTTCGGGCACTTCCGTGTCTCTTCGGATGTAAAAATCCCCGGATGTAAAAGTGCCCGAATGTTTACGAATGTTCCACCATTCCGGACTTCTATCAGGTCCATGTCCAGAAGCTCTCATACGCCGCCATTTTGGAGCCGCCATGTTGGATCCGTCATTTTGGAACCGCCATCTTGGATATGTCCCATAATGCACTGGGTCAAAATACTCGCTTCTGATTGGACGAGAGCTCTGTGACGGATTTTAAATACTCGCTTCTGTTTGGTGTACGTCGCTAAAGGTCACCGGAACTGACCTTTGACCCCGGCGCGCAAAGGTTTCCACCGCTCCGATAACATCGAACATTTTCTGGACGAGCCCATAAATGTTCCTAGCGATCTCTTACAGGGCGCCCATCCAGTGAGTGACATCTATCGGCGCCATTGGACCATGATACGGCACTGTTTCTACCGTCATCGCCCTATTCAAGATATCTACAATTTTCGACTGACCGACCTCACCCGTCTACGTAGCTACGTAGAAGCCATCTTCAAAGATCAAACTACGGCCTTCAAATTGAATCTGGTGTTTGGTTATGTGCTGCAGCATAAAGAGACAGTCCAGGTCCGATATTTTTACCCGAGCAGTAACATCCGGGTATTTGACCAACCGTTTACCATCATTAACCGAGTGTCGCTAGAGACGATGCTGGAGAAACTGGACACCGTGGATCCCTTGGAATGGGCCCAACAACAACGCCCCAACACCAAGTGGACAGTGGAGAGTGTGACCAATGTTACGTTTTCGTTACCAAGCTGACCGACCACCCCCATCGGCTGAATGCGTCACTCATGCACTGATGAATACCATAACATGCCGTACATACTCTATATGTCTACATGTTGATCGTTGACGGTACGGAGGTGACCGAAGAGATACGGATGTTACCGAAGATGTCACGGCTCGGCCCTCGACTTGGGGATAGTTGAACTGAGTGTGCTAAAAATAGATCACCAGCTAGCGTGCTATAAAAGGGAAGCGGCCTGGACGTTTCATCAGACACTCTGTCAACCACCAGGATGTTCACTTGCACAACTTGCCAGAAGCTGTTTACTCGTCTAGATAATTTACGACGCCACGAGGCCTACACCCACAACGATGCTCGGTATACTTGTACAACCTGCGCACGGTCATTCAATCGGGAGGATAATTTACTGCGTCATGAGAGGGTACTTCACGCGGGTGCGACGGTACTATGTAATGATTGTGGTAGACTCTTCAAACGACCCAGTCGGTTTAGACAGCACCAACGTTTGAAGCATGCCCCGTCTCTACGGTTTGGGCGACAACTTTCCACTAAAGAGGAGCCGCGGAAGGTCAGACCCAGTGAAGATGAACCCGGAGAGACGAACGCCACTGGTGATGCGATGACGAAGAGCCGGCCTATACCCACGGTCCAGGAGGGCCTGGATATCCAGCCGGACCCCACCGTTACGGTTTCGAGTCATACGCCTGATAACATCGAACATTTTCTGGACGATCCCATAAATGTTCCTAGCGATCTCTTACAGGGCGCCCATCCAGTGAGTGACATCTATCGGCGCCATTGGACCATGATACGGCACTGTTTCTACCGTCATCGCCCTATTCAAGATATCTGCAATTTTCGACTGACCGACCTCGCCCGTCTAGGCAGCTACGTGGAAGCCATCTTCAATGACCAAGCAACGTCCTTCAAATTAAATCTGGCGTTTGGTTATGTGCTGCAGCATAAGGAGACAGATCAAGTCCGATACTTTTTCCCGAGCAGTAACATCCGGGTATTTGACCAACCGTTTACCATCATTAACCGGGCGTCGCTAGAGACGATGCTGGAGAACCTGGCCAACGTGGATCCCTCGGAATGGGCCCAACAACAACGCCCCAACACCAAGTGGAAAGTGGAGAGGGTAACCAATGTTACGTTCTTCGTGACCAAGCTGACCGACCAACCCATCGGATGAATGTATTCACCCAGGCACTGATAGATTCTCAGAATGCGCAAACAACTATCTGAGGATATGTTGCCTCAACGGTATCCTGGCTTGACCAACGGTGATTAGAATAAACGGTTCAGAGCGAACATGGCCGAAGATGGAACTCTCTGAAATGAAGACTTCTGATTGGACAAGAATACATCTAACGGACAGGAACGAATATGACAGATGCAAATGGTGGCCTCTGATTGGAC
>JAVTVY010027307.1:0-109407 GCA_036873755.1 Hanleya hanleyi | reverse complement strand
TATATTCATAACAGTGTGCAAAGAGGGATGTCCTTATATTGATAATAGTGCACAACGATGGATGTCCTTATATTGATAATAGTGTACAAGGAGGAATGTCATTATATTAATATTAGTGTGCAAGGAGGGATGTACTTATATTGATATTAGTGCACAAGGAGGGATGTCCTCATATTGATACTAGTGTGCACAGAGGGATGTCCTTATATTGATAATAGTGTACAAGGAGGGATGTCCTTATATTGATAACAGTGTACAAGGAGGAATATCCTTATATTGATAACGATGTACCAGGAGATATGTCCTTATATTGATATTAGTGCACAAGAAGGGATGTCATTATATTGATAATAGTGTACAAGGCGAGGTGTCCTTATATTGATAACTGTGTGCAAGGAGCTATGTCCTTATATTGATAATAGTGTACAAGGAGGGATGTCCTTATATTGATAATAGTCTGTAGGAAGGGATGTCCATATATTCATAACAGTGTGCAAAGAGGGATGTCCTTATATTGATAATAGTGCACACGCATGGAAGTCCTTATATTGATAATAGTACACAAGGAAGAATGTCCTTATATTAATATTAGTGCACAAGGAGGGATGTACTTATATTGATAACAGTGTACAAGGAGGGATGTCCTTTTGATATTAGTGCACAAGGCGGGATGTCCTTATAGTAATATTAGTGCACAAGGAGGGATGTCCTTATATTGATATTAGTGCACAAGGAGGGATGCTCTTATATTGATATTAGTGTGCAAGGAGGAATGTCTTTATATTGATAATAGTGCACAAGGAGGGATGTCCTTATATTGATATTAGTGCACAAGGAGGGATGTTCTTATATTGATATTAGTGTGCAAGGAGGGATGTCCTTATATTGATATTATTGCACAACGAGGGATGTCCTTATATTAATATTAGTGCAGAAGGAGGGATGTCCTTATATTGATATTAGTGCACAAGGAGGGATGTTCTTATATTGATATTGGTGTGCAAAGAGGGGTGTCCTTATATTGATAAAAGTGCACAAAGATGGATGTCATTATATTGATATTAGTGTGCAAGGAGGGATGTCCTTATATTGATATTAGTGCACAAAGAGGGATGTCCTTATATTGATAATAGCGCACAAGGAGGGACGTCCTTATATTGATATCAGTGTGCAAGGAGGGATGTCCTTATATTGATATTAGTGCACAAGGAAGGATGTCCTTATACTGATATTAGTGTACAAGGAGGGATGTTCTTATATTGATATTAGTGCACAAGGGATGTTCTTATATTGATAATAGTGTGCAAGGAGGCATGTCCTTATATCGATAATATTGTACAAGGATGGATGTCCATATATTGATAACAGTGTGCAAAGATCTATGTCCTTATATTGATAATAGTGCACAAGGAGGAATGTCCTTATATTGATAATAGTTTGTAGGAAGGGATGTCTATATATTCATAACAGTGAGCAAAGAGGGATGTCCTTATATTAATATTAGTGTACAAGGAGGGATGTTCTTATATTGATAATAATGCGCAAGGAGGGATGTTCTTAATATATTGATAATATTGTACAAGGATGGATGTCCATATATTGACAATAGTGTACAAGGAGGGATGTCCGTCTATTGATAATAGTGTACAAGGAGGGTTGTCCTTATATTGATAAGTGCGCAAGGAGGGATGTCCTTATATTGATAATTATGTATAAGGAGGGTTGTCCTTATATTGATCAGTGTGCAAGGAGGGATGTCCTTATTATTGATAACGATGTACCAGGAGATATGTCCTTATATTGAATTTGTGCACAAGGAGGGATGTCATTACATTGATAATAGTGTACAAGGAGGGATGTCCTTATGTTGATAATAGTGTGTAGGAAGGGATGTCTATATATTCATAACAGTGAGCAAAGAGGGATGTCCATATATTGATAATAGTGTACAAGAAGGGATGTCTTTCTATTGATAATAGTGTACAAGCAGGGTTGTCCTTATATTGATAAGTGTGCAAGGAGGGATGTCCTTATATTGAATTTGTGCACAAGGAGGGATGTCCTTATATTGATAACCGTGTGCATAGAGAGATGTCCTTATATTGATATTAGTGTACAAGGAGGAATATCCTTATATTGATAACAGTGTACAAGGAGGGATGTCCTTATATTGATAACAGTGTACAAGGAGGGATGTCCTTATATTGATAATAGTGTACAAGGAAGGGTGTCCATATATTGATAATAGTGTACAAGGAGGGATGTCCTTCTATTGATAACAGTGTACAAGGAGGGTTGTCCTTATATTGATAAGTGTGCAAGGAGGGATGTCCTTATATTGATTATAGTGTATAAGGAGGGTTGTCCTTATATTGATAAGTGTACGAGGAGGGATATCCTTATATTCATAACGATGTACCAGGAGATATGTCGTTATATTGATATTAGTGCACAAGGAGGGATGTCCTTATATTGACACAAGTGTGCATAGAGGGATGTCCTTATATTGATAACAGTGTACAAGGAGGAATATCCTTATATTGATAACGATGTACCAGGATATATGTCCTCATATTGATATTAGTGCACAAGAAGGGATGTCATTATATTGATAATAGTGTACAAGGAGGGATGTCCTTATATTGATAACAGTGTGCAAGGAGCTATGTCCTTATATTGATAATAGTGTACAAGGAAGGATGTCCTTATATTGATAATAGTCTGTAGGAAGGGATGTCCAGATATTCATAACAGTGTGCAAAGAGGGATGTCCTTATATTGATAATAGTGCACAACGATGGATGTCCTTATATTGATAATAGTGTACAACGAGGAATGTCATTATATTAATATTAGTGTGCAAGGAGGGATGTACTTATATTGATAACAGTGAACAAGGGGGGATATCCTTATATTGATAATAGTGCACAACGATGGATGTCCTTATATTGATAATAGTGTACAAGGAGTAATGTCATTATATTGATAACAGTGTACAAGGAGAGATGTCCTTATATTGATAACAGTGAACAAGGGGGGATATCCTTATATTGATAATAGGGTACAAGGAGGGATGTCCTTATATTGATAATAGTGTACAAGGCGGGATGTCCTTATATTGATAACAGTGTGCAAGGAGGGATGTCCTTATATTGATAACAGTGTGCATGGAGAGATGTCCCTATATTAATATTAGTGTACAAGGAGGGATGTCCTTATATTAATATTAGTGTACAAGGCGGGATGTCCTTATATTGATAACAGTGTGCAAGGAGGGATGTCCTTATATTGATAACAGTGTGCATAGAGAGTTCCCTATATTGATAATAGTGTACAAGGAGGGATGTCCTTATATTGATAACAGTGTGCATGGAGAGATGTCCCTATATTGATAATACTGTACAAGAAGGGATGTCCTTATATTAATAATAGTGTACAAGGCGGGATGTCCTTATATTGATAACAGTGTGCATGGAGAGATGTCCCTATATTGATAATAGTGTACACGGAGGGATGTCCTTCTATTAATAATAGTGTACAAGGCGGGATGTCCTTATATTGATAACAGTGTGCATGGAGAGATGTCCCTATATTGATAATACTGTACAAGAAGATATGCCCTTATATTGATATTAGTGCACAAGAAGGGATGTCATTATATTGATAATAGTGTACAAGGAGGGATGTGCTTATATTGATAACAGTGTGCATGGAGAGATGTCCCTATATTGATAATACTGTACAAGGAGGGATGTCCTTGTATTAATAATAGTGTACAAGGCGGGATGTCCTTATATTGATAACAGTGTGCAAGGAGGGATGTCCTTATATTGATAACAGTGTACAAGGAGGGGTGTCCTTATATTGATAATAGTGTACAAGGAGGGATGTCCTTATATTGATAATAGTGTACAAGGAGGGATGTCCTTATATTGATAATAGTGTGCAAGGAGGAATGTCCTTATATTGATATTAGTGTACAAGGATGGATGTCCTTATATTGATAACAGGGTGCAAGCAGGAATGTCCTTATATTGATATTAGTGTACAAGGAGGGATGTCCTTATATTGATATTAGTGTACAAGGAGGAATGTCCTTATATTGATATTAGTGTACAAGGAGGAATGTCCTTATATTCATAACAGTGTACAAGGAGGGATGTCCTTATATTGATATTAGTGTACGAGGAGGGATGTCCTTATATTCATAATAGTGTAGAAGGAGGGATGTCCTTATATTGATAATAGTGTACAAGGAGGTGTGTCCTTATACTGATATTAGTGTACAAGGAGGGATGCCCTTATATTGATAACAGTGTGCATGGAAGGATGTCCTTATATTGAGAGTAGTGTACAAGGAGGCATGTTCTTGTATTGATAATAGTGTACAGGGGAGGATATCCCTTGATTGATATTAGTGTACAAGAAAGGATGTCCTTATATTGATATTAGTGTACAAGGATGGATGTCCTTATATTGACATTAGTGTACAAGGAGGGATGTCCTTATATTCATAATAGTGTACAAGGAGGGATGCCCTCATATTGATAATAGTGTACAAGGAGGGATGTCTTTATACTGATATTAGTGTACAAGGATGGATGTCCTTATATTGATAATAGTGTGCAAGGAGGGATGCCCTTATATTGATAATAGTGTGCATCGAGGGGGGATGTCCTTATATTGATATTAGTGTACAAGGATGGATGTCCTTATATTGATAATAGTGTGGAAGGAGGGATGTCCTTATATCGATATTAGTGTACAAGGAGGGTTGTCCTTATATTGATAATAGTGCACATGGAGGGATGTCCTTATACTGATATTAGTGTACAAGGAGGGATGTCCTTATATTGATATTAATGTACAAGGAAGGATGTCCTTATATTGATAATAGTGGACAAGGAGGGATGTCCTTATATTGATAATATTGTACATGGAGGGATGTCCTTATACTGATATTAGTGTACAAGGAGGGATGTCCTTATATTGATAATAGTGTACAAGGAGGGATGTCCTTATATTGATATTAGTGTACAAGGAGGGATGTCCTTATATTGATAATAGTGTACAGGGAAGGATGTCCATATATTGATATTAGTGTAGAAGGAGGGATGTCCTTATACTGATATTAGTGTACAAGGAGGGATGTCCTTATATTGATAATAGTGTACAAGGAGGGATGTCCTTATATTGATATTAGTGTACAAGGAGGGATGTCCTTATATTGATAATAGTGTACAAGGAGGGATGTCCTTATATTGATAATAGTGTACAAGGAGGGATGTCCTTATATTGATATTAGTGTACAAGGAGGGATGTCCTTATACTGATAATAGTGTACAAGGAGGGATGTCCTTATATTGATATTAGTGTACAAGGAGGGATGTCCTTATATTGATAAGTGTGCAAGGAGGGATGTACTTATATTGATATTAGTGTACATGGAGGGATGTCCTTTCACTGATAACAGTGTACAAGGAGGGATGTCCTTATACTGATATTAGTGTACAAGGAGGGATGTCCTTATATTGATAATAGTGTACAAGGAGGGATGTCCTTATACTGATATTAGTGTACAAGGAGGGATGTCCTTATATTGATAATAGTGTACAAGGAGGGATGTCCTTATATTGATATTAGTGTACAAGGATGGATGTCCTTATATTGATAATAGTGTACAAGGAGGGATGTCCTTATACTGATATTAGTGTACAAGGAGGGATGTCCTTATATTGATAATAGTGTACAAGGAGGGATGTCCTTATATTGATAACAGTGTCCATGGAGGGATGTCCTTATATTGAGAATAGTGTACAAGGAGGGATGTCCTTATATTGATAATAGTGTACAAGGAGGGATGTCCTTATACTGATATTAGTGTACAAGGAGGGATGTCCTTATATTGATAATAGTGTACAAGGAGGGATGTCCTTATATTGATAACAGTGTCCATGGAGGGATGTCCTTATATTGAGAGTAGTGTACAAGGAGGGATGTCCTTGTATTGATATTAGTGTACAAGAAGGTATGTCCTAGTATTGTTATTATTGCACAACGAGGGCTGTCCTAATATTGATAATATTGTACAAGGAGGGATGTCCTTGCATTGATAATAGTGTACGAGGAAGGATATGCCTAGATTGATATTAGTGTACAAGAAAGGATGTCCTTATATTGATATTAGTGCGCTTGGAGGGATGTCCTTATATTGATATTAGTGCACAAGGAGGAATGTCCTTATATTGATAACAGTGTGCAAGGACGGATGTCCTTATATTGATAATACTGTACAAGGAGGGATGTCCTTATATTGATAATAGTGTACAAGGAGTGATGTCCTTATATTGATAATAGTGTACAAGGAGGGATGTCCTCCTGTTGATAATGGTGTACAAGGAGGGATGTCCTTATATTGATAACAGTGTGCAAGGAGTGATGTCCTTATATTGATAATATTGTGCAAGGAGGGATGTCCTTATATTGATAATAGTGTACAAGGAGGGATGTCCCTATATTGATACTAGTGCACAAGGAGGGATGTCCTTATATTGATAACAGTGTGCAAGGAGGGATGTCCTTATATTTCATTTCATTTCATTTCATTTATTCACCAAGATAAATTAATTGTACAATGTATAGTTGTAAAAATGCAGTTGGCGGGAATAAAACCCCAGAGGGCTTGTTCTATCCCTGTAGAAACAGTTCGATTATACATAAGAATATAAGTTAAAGCTGGTGAATGTTGATATGAATGTAAGCGGTGTGAACAGTATATAAATAAAAGCAAACACGTATCCTCGGACAATCAGCAAACTATGTTTGGTTAATGTATTGATATTGATCTATATGAATAATACTAGAGCATCACACTAGGGGGATAAATATTGTTGATATAGTGCGATTTTGATGATGATTTAAACATGGAAATGGATGAAAATGTTTTTAAATCAGGGGGTAACTTGTTCCATATTCGAGGTCCTTTGACCCTCGTAGAATGAAATGATAGGTCAGATGAATAAAACGGTCTATATAGATTTGTATTGGATTGGCGTGTGGAACAAGGAGGGATGCGATCGAAATATATTGATAATAGTGCACAAGGGGGATGTCTTTATGTTGATAATAGTGCACAATTGTGGATGTCCTTATATTGATATTAGTGCACAAGGAGGGATGTCCTTATATTGATAATAGTGTGCAAGGAGTAATGTCCTTATATTGATAATACTGTACAAGGAGGGATGTCCTTATATTGATAATAGTGTACATGGAGGCCTGTCCCTATATTGATAGTAGTGCACAAGTGGGATGTTATTATATTGATATTAGTGCACAAGAAAGGATGTCCTTATATTGATATTAGTGCACAAGGAGGGATGTCCTTATATTGATAATATTGTACAAGGAGGGATGTCATTATATTGATACTAGTGTGCATAGACTGAAGTCATTATATTGATAATAGCGCACAAGGATAAATGTCCTCATATTTCTTCAGAATTTTCATGGCTCTATATGCTCGGTTCTATATTGGATCCACAGCATAAATAGCAGCTATGAGAACCAAGTTGGTTTCTGATATACAAAGCAACCATATTTGGTGTGCAACAGGACATAACATGTCTGAAAACCAAAATATAAGAAGGGATTATATCAAACGTGTGTTGTTTTTGTTTTTTTGCTAGGTTATGCACTGGGAGAGGTCTACTTTGAGGACAAGGCGGCTTTGTGTGAGCTCGTGGCCTGTATCTGTCTGACCAGCTGTTTCTGCTCCTTACTCAGTATCGGTGCCATCAGCGTCAACCGTATGATCCACATCTGTCACCATCAACTCTATCAAAAAATCTTCACCTATCGTAACACGGTGTGCATGGCGATTGGTCTTTGGATATTCAGCTTCCTTTGCGAGATGCCCAATTTTTTCGGCTGGGGAGACCACGTGTACGACAGGAAGACGTTGAGCTGCATATATGACCGCCTAGCTGATTACAGCTACACTCTGTTTTTTACCTTGGGCGGGATCACGACTCCACTCGTCATTATTGGCATATGTTATGTCCGGATCTACATTTTTGTGAGAAAACACACTCGCAAGATTCGCGATGCACAAGAAAAGCAAATGACCATGAACTCGAAAACTAAAAATGATCTTAAATTTGTACGGACTCTCTTCATAATATTTGTGATATTTTTCGTGTGTTGGACGCCCTATGTATTCGTTGTGTTGTACGATCGCTATGATAAACTCAGCCCTGACGTCCACACATATGTAGTACTGGTGGCTCACATCAACTCGAGTATGAACAGCGTCCTGTATGGGATCACCAACAGACAATTCCGGCGAGCCTACAAAAGGCTCTTATGCCTCGGCTTTTGTTGCCGAACTAAGGTTTCACACGCGGACGTGAGTACCTATCCGAACGACTCAAACACTGTGAAACCTTTTAACACTGCCCAAACAGGTATAAGCGTTACTTTCCCAAAAGGAAATCGGTTTCTGATGCCCCCAGATCCTTCCAGAGAGGTTCATTTCTAACAATGGTAGGGACGTATACGCTACTAAATTCTCTTTATGAGATAATCGTTTTGTCTCTCCAAAGGCGAATCCCCAATCTGGAGACAGGTGATTAACGACATGATGACCAGGTGGTGTGCTGCTTACAGACTTAGATCACTTTTACTGACTGCGATCGAAATATCCTCGAAACAGAAATCGCGATTGCGTAATGCCAAACATTACACGCTATGACGTACTTTGACTGACTAGGTCTTTCTCATCTATCACAGAATATTGAGGTAGTCAGTCTGGTCGGGCTATGAAGTAGTACGCGTGACTTACGATTAACATCGAGGAGAACCTTTGCCCTAAAACTACTTTTTCCATTTCCGTCAAGAAAAGTATAGAACCTCTGCAAATTTGAGTCGGACGGTATTACTGTTTAATAATGTACATAGTGAGACGACCGGCCTATGCTGTACTGTTTTGTTCTATTGAGAGTTCTATTGAGATAGTTTTTGTAGTACAGAAGCCTAACATGTAAATGTGTTATCGATGGCCTAATTTTCGTTTTATGCCTGTAAAACGCTCACCTGATCAATTCAGAGTAATTCTAACAGCTTGATGGATTGTATCAGTGTTTGGTACAGATCATTAGCACTTGCTGACAGGTGATGACATAATTCTTTTATGGAGTTATAACTATTTTTATGCATCTTTGCCGACAAGTTCTAGCCGATGTTAGAACATCAGATTCGTATCTTGCTATAACTATTTATTGTCGCTGTTAGTGATAACTAAAGATCTGATTATTCTCAGAGGCTTAATAGTTATTTATTCTCTTGGAATTATTGACTGTGAAATGTTTAAGCCACAGAGTGAACTCTTATGGGTGACTGTACAGTGTTTTGGTAGTTGGGAAAGTTCCCGATAGGTGGAGTTGTACCGAATGACTGCACAAGCGGGAGAGTATAAATACGATGACAAGATGACTTGAGAGCAGACAGCCTTTGACTCTCTCACTGATGACAGGTTGCTCGGAGCTTTCTCAAAGAGAAGACCTGCCAATAAGGCACGATATGGGTTCTCACAATGATGATATGGTACTGAGTGACAAATAAAGAAGCCTTCCCCCACCACACAGATGCCCCATACATTTTAGAGATGAGCCATCAAAACGTATAACCCGTAACAAGCCTGTAACCCGTAACAAGCCTGTAACCCGTAACCAACCCGTAACCTGTAACACCCGTAAGAAACGCGTAAAGAGTTACGGGGTTTTATAGACGTATCTGTTTTATGATGACTATTAAAGATGAATAATCATAAGCCGTAATACCCATAAGAAGTTACCGGGTGGTACGGATGTGTGCAACTGATGTTTTCAATGCTCATAGATTGATAAACCCAGAACCCGTAAAAACACATAACAAGTCTATAATCCATAATACCCGTAAGAAGTTACGGGGTGGTGTAACTGATGTTTTGAGTGCTCATAGATGACAAAATCCAGAACCAGTAAAAACCTTAAACAAGTCCATGACCCGTAATACCCGTAAGAATTTACGGAGTATTACTCTGATGTTGTATCTGTTGTACAAGTATACATATAGTGAGGGAGTATACCTGTAACAAACCTGTAATACCCATAAGAAGTTACGGGGTATTACAGTTGTAAAAACCCGTAATACCCGTAAGCTGTTACAGGTTATTTACACTGAAGTGGTACTATTCTGAAGTGTATACAGAGATGATGAGTGACCTGTAACGACCCATAACTACCCATAACCATCCATGAGAGTTCATGTGGTTTTTACTATATGTATACACAGATGTTATTTAATCAATATAATGTGAGTTTTTACGTCTCGTTATACAATATATATATATCTTGTGTTTTCTATGGCGAATAAAACCATACCTTTATTGTGTTGAAACTTGAACACGGTGTTAACTTCATCTATGCAGTTTAAGTTCAACCTATCCTATCCTATCCTATCCTATCCTATGAGTTCAGCTATCTCTCTATATCTGTGGTGTCAGAATCCTAGACGTTATATCGAAGTATCGTACTGAGAAGTGTACACTTAACCGCTATCCTGACCAGTACAGTAGTAGAGTAGGCGTGTTACAGGTCGCCACAAGCCTCCCAAATCCACATAGCCTCCGCAATCCACCATCACCCACCGAGCGCTGTCATATGTCATTATCAATTTCTATTTGTATTAATTATTGCGTCTGGATATTAATAAATTATATACGTTATAATTTACCTGAATATATATAGTATAGATCTACATATGATATTATTAATAAACCTTCCGAATTTATACGTTAATCATTAATAACGATTAAATAACCTCTATTTTAGGTTTTATATCGCTTTTACAAAAAGATGTTATTTCGATATATATATATATACATATATACATATATATATATATATATATATATAGTACGGATTCATATCAATAAATTCTCCGAATCTGTACGCTAATCATTCAAAAATGAGCTCTATATTGTAGGCTGTATTAATTTTTACAAAAAGGCATTGCAATTACTAGTGTTACCAAACACTCGACTGATAATTACGGGGTATATATATCGATTATAACCACGCTATACAGATAGGAGGCGGTCACGTTACATAATTGTATTGATTTTAGTATCTGTCAATGTGAAAGTGTAGGGTTGTATAGTGGTAACAGGTGTGATTGAATAAACAGAGATGACACGGTTTGATTATAGGAAAGCGTTTCAATTATAGCCTTCATAACTTGATTGCAATCAGTGTATGGTAATATTGGGGGTTTGAATGTTTATATCGCTTATATTTACAGAACGATATCGATTGAGTAATTAATGATCAACGTATAGTTGGAGTTAAAAGTGTATACCGTGAAATAAATCATTATTTGAGAACCGCTTGTCGAAATATATACCTCTAATAGTATTCGATTTATAGCTTACTTCGGAATGGCGAATTTACTGAAAAATACCATCGAACCTAAAGAATCGTCCGTAAGTATTACAACTTTATTACGACTTACTCACCGACAATACTGATACGTTTAATCGCACGACTCTGTCGATATAACGATATACATAGTGAGCAGTGTTGTAAATTAGCTAAAATTGGAGTATAGCCGAGTTCCATATAGCGATCGCTCACTTTTAATATCTCAATTGTATATTTTTTACAGTATAAATTACAACACATATAAGGGAAGTGGGAAGAGGTGCCGACACACTGACTGCGTCACATGACTTCACAGAATAGTCTTCTGGTAAACCTATTCTAAAGCACATACCAAGAATCTTAACGATTCATGATATGTGTTGTATCTCAGGTACGTTTTTATTGTACCTGTTCATGTGTCAACTTGGATGATATGACCACACGGCCCCTAGCACCGGCATAAGCGGTATTAGATACAAATCTAGAGAGCTATGATGGAACTGCTCTGACAACTCGTATACTGGTAATTGCTGAGCTGTTTCGCTGTGACAACTCGTACATTGGAACTCTGTATGGGCTGGATTCGTACGAGAAAATGCGGACATTTTAGGTCGTTCCGGTTGGCCCAGTTTGGAGAATGTATTTGCCATAGATGGGGTCGTTGAAACACGAACTGTTTATAATGACGATGACTGGAATGCGGGTATAAGAAGTCCGACAACCATTCTCCTAAATGATTCCCCTTCACTTCCGGAGATTAAAACACGCAAATGTGTAGAAGAATTATCCCGTTTATTCTCGCCCAGAGTTTGCAAAAACTGTAACCAGTCATTAGGTGTCGAAGTTTGTGGAAAATGTCGAGTTAGTTTATGCCGAGATTGCGCATGTTTCGCCCGACAGGTCTCATTCGGGGTGTTTATGTGTCCAACCTGTTGCAGTTGTGAGTTTGTGGTTATTGGCGAATGAAACTTTCCAAAAAAATCAAAACCAATAATAACAATAAAGAGTTGCTACACCTATCTATGGATGGTATATTTATTATCACTGGATACTCGTTGTAACCGACTATCGTCCATATAAATTCATATCGAAGCGACTCTGGACGGTGGCTGAAAGAAAGAAGAACACAACTTCGGTTGTTAAAGTTCAAAGTATATATTTATTTATACAAATTAATTTAGTAATGACAGTTTCAAAACGAAAATACAAACTGAGCAATCCTAATACCCAAACGTCAATTTCAGTTCCATAACCCTGTGAAAGAGCTGAGGGTATATCGATAACGAATGCAACGGTACACCCTGGTGGCGAAATCAACTAATCAAAGGATTTGATCGGTTGTCTTGTGTACTCGCGCGGTAAAAGTCTGTTTATTAAGAATTTACGCATCTCAACGGCAGACTCTTCCGCTTCATCGTTTGATAAGTCGTCTTCTTCACGCATCCGTTTCTTAGTCGCCATTACTTTCTGATGAATCGGGTGCTTCCGTAGTTTTCTCCATAACCTTAAATTACTGACGTAGATATTTCGGAACCTTGTCTGTATTCTGGGTAAAAGCTTGTCATATGCCATCTGATGCGCAGTTGGTTCATCCATTCCGTCTTCTTCGTAAACTTCCGCAAGGTCGTTTATATCAGATTCATGATCATCAATCGCTTTATCCCCGAAGAGATCCCACAAACACTCGTCATTCTCGACGCCATCGTTGTCATCAGCAGTATCATCATTACCATCATCATCATCATCCGTAACTTCTCCGTCATCATCAGCGTCGCCACCATTACCTTCACCATCATCACCATCATTGCCATCATCATTATCTTCACCATCAGCGCAGTAGCGTCGGTATCATTTTGATCACCATGGTAGCCAAAAGTTTGACCTGGAGTATATGTATTTTTACCATTACTACCGGAACTGGAAAAATCGTCCCCATGGACAATACTTCCGCCCGCATGGTAATACGACCTTCCACATGTCGTAGGGTCACTCACCGTCATCGTATAGGGTTGCCTTACTCTACTTGTTGGACCTATAGCGAGGCTCGGTGGTGTCTCTTGGTTGTGTTTGCATTGAATGTGTCTGAGCATACTATCGCGACGAGAGAAGATCCTCTGACAGAACGTACACGTACACGACATGTTGATCAGTCGACCGATACATATGGACTGATGAGGGACCCGTGTTCATTCCTATATGTAGTCACCACCACCATCACCACCACCACAAGGAGAGGACTCAAAAGGTCACGAAAGTTCATATAAAGTCCTATATGTACAGACACCACCACCACCACCACCGCCACCACCGGGAGAGGACTCGAAAGGTCACGAAAGTTCATATAAAGTCCTATATGTACAGACACCACCACCACCCCCACCGAGCGACTTGTGACGTCATCTGTCGTGTTGACCACTAGTGGCCCTGGTGACAAAAACTGGAACTAGTGGGAGATAACTCCGGGCTGTCACGTGACCCGACAGTGATCTTTCTTGCACCATTATTAATATCCGATATTGTAAAAGGTTATCTTTGAGCATATTGATACCAGGCGGGCGCTGTTAACCTCCGTGTCCCCTTTATGGGTATTAATAATGGTGACCTGATGACGCCTCCTGGTATCAATATGCTCAAAGATAACCTTTTACAATATCGGATATTAATAATGGTGCGACAAAGATCACTGTCGGGTCACGTGACAGCCCGGAGTTATCTCCCACTAATTCCAGTTTTTGTCACCAGGGCCACGAGTGGTCAACATGACAGATGACGTCACAAGTCGCTCGGGGGTGGTAGTGGTGGTGGTGGTGTCTGTACATATAGGACTTTATATGAACTTTCGTGACCTTTTGAGTCCTCTCCCGGTGGTGGTGGTGGTGGTGGTGGTGTCTGTACATATAGGACTTTATGTGAACTTTCGTGACCTTTTGAGTCCTCTCCTTGTGGTGGTGGTGATGGTGGTGGTGGTGGTGGTGGTGGTGACTGTACATATAGGAATGAACACGGGTCCCTCATCAGTCCATATGTATCGGTCGACTGATCAACATGTCGTGTACGTGTACGTTCTGTCAGAGAATCTTCTCTCGTCGCGATAGTATGCTCAGACACATGCAATGCAAACACAACCAAGAGACACCACCGGGCCTCGCTATAGGTCCAACAAGTAGAGTAGAGCAACCCTATACGATGACGGTGAGTGACCCTACGACATGTGGAAGGTCGTGTTACCATGCGGGCGGAAGTATTGTCCATGGGGACGATTTTTCCAGTTCCGGTAGTAATGGTAAAAATACATATACTCCAGGTCAAACTTTTGGCTACCATGGTGATCAAAATGATACCGACGCTACTAACGCCGATGGTGAAGATAATGATGATGACAATGATGGTGATGATGGTGAAGGTAATGGTGACGACGCTGATGATGACGGAGAAGTTACGGATGATGATGATGATGTTAATGATGATACTACTGATGACAACGATGACGTCGAGAATAACGAGTGTTTGTGGGATCTCTTCGGGGATAAAGCGATTGATGATCATGAATCTGATATAAACGACCTTGCGGAAGTTTACGAAGAAGACGGAATGGATGAACCAACTGCGCATCAGATGGTATATGACAAGCTTTTACCCAGAATACAGACAAGGTTCCGAAATATCTACGTCCGTAATTTAAGGTTATGGAGAAAACTACGGAAGCACCCGATTCATCAGAAAGTAATGGCGACTAAGAAACGGATGCGTGAGGAAGACGACTTATCAAACGATGAAGCGGAAGAGTCTGCCGTTGAGAAGCGTAAATTCTTAATAAACAGACTTTTACCGCGCGAGTACACAAGACAACCGATCAAATCCTTTGATTAGTTGATTTCGCCACCAGGGTGTACCGTTGCATTCGTTATCGATATACCCTCAGCTCTTTCACAGGGTTATGGAACTGAAATTGACGTTTGGGTATTAGGATTGCTCAGTTTGTATTTTCGTTTTGAAACTGTCATTACTAAATTAATTTGTATAAATAAATATATACTTCGAACTTTAACAACCGAAATTGTGTTCTTCTTTCTTTCAGCCACCGTCCAGAGTCGTTTCGATATGACTTTATATGGACGATAGTCGGTTACAACGAGTATCCAATGATAATAAATATACCATCCATAGATAGGTGTAGCAACTCTTTATTGTTATTATTGGTTTTGATTTTTTGGAAAGTTTCATTCGCCAATAACCACAAAACTCACAACTGCAACAGGTTGGACACATAAAAACCCCGAATGGGACCTGTCGGGCGAAACATGCGCAATCTCGGCATAAACTAACTCGACATTTTCCACAAACTTCGACACCTAATGACTGGTTACAGTTTTTGCAAACTCTGGGCGAGAATAAACGGGATAATTCTTCTACACATTTGCGTGAAGGGGAATCATTTAGGAGAATGGTTGTCGGACTTCTTATACCCGCATTCCAGTCATCGTCATTATAAACCGTTCGTGCTTCAACGACCCCATCTATGGCAAATACATTCTCCAAACTGGGCCAACCGGAACAACCTAAAATGTCCGCATTTTCTCGTACGAATCCAGCCCATACAGAGTTTTTATACTGTAAAAAGTATACAATTGAGATATTAAAAGTGAGCGATCGCTATATGGAACTCGGCTATACTCCAATTTTAGCTAATTTACAACACTGTTCACTATGTATATCGTTATATCGACAGAGTCGTGCGATTAAACGTATCAGTATTGTCGGTGAGTAAGTCGTAATAAAATTGTAATACTTACGGACGATTCTTTAGGTTCGATGGTATTTTTCAGTAAATTCACCATTCCGAAGTAAGCTATAAATCGAATACTATTAGAGGTATATATTTCGACATGCGGTTCTCAAATAATGATTTATTTCACGGTATACACTTTTAACTCCAACTATACGTTGATCATTAATTACTCAATCGATATCGTTCTGTAAATATAAGCGATAAAACATTCAAAACCCCAATATTACCATACACTGATTGCAATCAAGTTATGAAGGCTATAATTGAAACGCTTTCCTATAATCAAACCGTGTCATCTCTGTTTATTCAATCACACCTGTTACCACTATACAACCCTATACTTTCACATTGACAGATACTAAAATCAATACAATTATGTAACGTGACCGCCTCCTATCTGTATAGCGAGGTTATAATCCATATATATATCCCGTAATTATCAGTCGAGTGTTTGGTAACACTAATTGCAATGCCTTTTTGTAAAAATTAATACAGCCTACAATATAGAGTTCATTTTTGGATGATTAGCGTACAAATTCGGAGAATTTATTGATATGAATCCGTACTATATATATATATATCGAAATAAGATCTTTTTGTAAAAGCGATATAAAACCTAAAATATAGGTTATTTAATCGTTATTAATGATTAACGTATAAATTCGGACGGTTTATTAATAATATCATATGTAGATCTATACTATATATATTCAGGTAAATTATAACGTATATAATTTATTAATATCCAGACGCAATAATTTATACAAATAGAAATTGATAATGACGTATGACAGCAATCGGTGGGTGATGGTGGATTGCGGAGGCTATGTGGATTTGGGAGGCTTGTGGCGACCTGTAACACGCCTTCTCTACTACTCAGTACATGTTCTGAGCATTTACATTTTCTGGTGTCAGAAGTGGGATCCATCGTTAACGAGGATAGGAGAATCCAGAGTGACGAACTCATTGCCTAGCTTTAATTCATCATTTGATGTGAATGAATTTATTGAGACAAAGCTAGAAGTCTGATATTGCTGACGTCACATGTATATGCCCATCTTGGACAAGATGGAAGACGAGATTGTCAAAATGCTACGCCGAGGTAGACGTACTGCTGTAAGACGACACGAGAAAACCTTACTAGAAGACAATATTAGTGCAAGTGACGTAGACGCTACTGAGGAAGATGATCTAAATGGTGCGAAATTAATGGAGATGGATATTCCGTTAGAGAGGCTACCCGCAGATCACTCAGAAGGTATTACTTCTAAGCATGTTGGATATGCGTCTGATGTGAGAAAAGAAGTTGCTGAAGTGGTAACCGAGACTATGCGTGGGGTAATGAAAGACTTTACTGAGGCACTTGTTATGGATGACGTCGTTCAACAAGTTAAAAGGTTAACTGAACACAAGGGTACTAGTAGAGATCAAGGTTCTGATCCTCATCCTATCAGATCTACTTCGAGGGTTTCTGATCGTCATGACGATGGTAGTTCTGATGATGAGACCGGTGATGAATCTAGCCGTTTAAGTGCGAGAAGTAGCACAAGGACTCGGAGTGAACACCATTATGCCAAACCTCCTCCATTTACTGGGCAGGAAAGATGAGAAGTTTGGTATAATCGGTTTATCGATGTCGCTCGTCTTAGAAACTGGTCAACTAAGGAAAAATCAGACGAGTTACTCCTAGATTACAGGGTAAAGTTGGTAAATTTGTGTATGGTCAGTTGTTTAGAGATATTAGAGCTGATTCTAGTCGGTTAGTATATGAACTTGATCATAGATCCCGCAAAGTTGAAACTTCGAAGGCTTACGGTGCTAATTTGGTAATCGTATTCAGAAGTCAGGTGAATCTGAGGAGGATTACGCGTCTGAGTTAAAACGGCTTTATGATAAAGCACATGCGAATCGTGATCGAGAAACACGACGTGAGGACTTACTGAGACGGTTTCTTGATGGCCTTACAGACGAGAAGGCTCGATTCCAGGTGGAATACATTAAGGAACCAGAAACAAGTAGTACGTTTTATAGAGGCTAAACATAGATGTTCTTAGGAGAGCGTTGGAAATAATCCAAGAAGCCGTAAAACTGCCCGCAAGGTGAATTGCGGAAATGGCGATTGTGTGTATACACCTGACGACAATGTACGGTCCAGTATACAGATTAGATCTAATGGTGATAGATCTAAGGATGTCGTGACGAAATCAAAATCTGATGATTCCCCGATGGAAAATATGACGAAACCTGCTGACGCGAGCAAATGCGTGACCGAGATACAGAAGTTCAGGCAAGAGATGAGCCAGCTGATGGGATCTCTGGATCAACGTATGAGAAAATTGGAGAATTCCAGTGGTAATGGATCACCAAGACGGAATTTTCCACGTCAAAACGTGTCAAAACCCTTGAAGATGTCTGATCATGGTACGGGAATGACTCTTAACCATGCATCTTTCACTGGATGTTACCGATGTGGGGGTGATCATTTTATTCGCGACTGTATGTACCAGCTGTTTGGTCAGTTACAGGTTTCCGCGAAACCATTCGTACCCAGAGCTCGGATGAATCGAAGATATGAGCCAGTTTCTGCAGTGCCTGGACATACCACTGGTGAGAATTCAGTCTCACCAAACTGCCAGGGGCCGGTCCATCAGGCCGGGAGTCGGTCCCGCGAGATGAAGGCCTATCAGATGTGACTTCTAAGAAAATGACGAATCCGTGTGATCAAACCACTGGTCATGAGATGTTGAGACGACAAAGGCCGAAGTTTGAAGGTGTTTATGTTAAGGGCACATTAGAGGGTGTAAATGTGACCTACACTGTATACACCGAAGCGACGAAGTCCATAGTTTCGGATGATATTTTTTTGGAAAATACCACAGGACAGACGTCCCGAACGTCTTCATGCTGGGTCTAAAACGTTTGTTTGCGCAAACGGTAGAATTCTTGATCATAAGGGTATGAGCATTTTCGAGATGTTTTAGGGTCACTTCGATTAGTCGAAGAACTCGCTGTAGCCGATATCGAAGATGAGGTGCTATTGGGGACCGGTATTCTGCAGAAGAGGTCGGGTGGTGCGGCCGATCATTTACTGAGTGAGAGATACATGATCTTGGATCATGTCGAAATTTCATTAGAACAGATTTCTCCACCTAGAACGAGTAAAGCTGTCACAGATGTCCTTATTGACAGGATCGAGAATGATGATGATGGAGATATGTTATAGAACCATTTACCCATTTTGCTGAGAACACTAATCTTGTGTTGTGATCCAGTGTTTATTGACGTTGCTAATAATGTCACTGTGAAAGTGCGTTTGTTGAATCCGTTTTCTGAGGCAAAGTCGATAAATCAGGATACCTGTGTGTGATATGCTGAGAGTGTATCGAATTCCGATATCCAAGTGCTAGTTGATATCGAAGATGAGATGGTCAGAGATGACTATAACTGTATTCGAAGACTTTCGATGTCCCGCGACTATGTTGCAAAGCCTGAAGTAACCAGACAGATGACTAAGGGTGTGAATACCGGCGATAATGAGAGAGCTCATTCTCTATTCCGTCCCATCTTACAGAGCTAGGGCCTGAAGTCAGACGAATCAGAGGTTATGGGAAAGATTTTGACGGAGTTTCAAGGTGTTTTTTTCTAACAACGATACTGATTTGGGACTAACACATCTCACTGAGCATGTTATTGACACTGGAGATGCTAAACCGATTAAACAGCCACCCAGAAGACTGCCTCTAGCATTTGCGGGTGAAGATCGGAAAGCACTTGAGAAGTTAGTGAAGCAAGGAAGTGTGAGACATTCAACTTCTACATGGGCTTCTCCGATAGTGCTAGTGAAGAAGAAATATGGGTCAGTAAGGCCATGCGTGCACTATCGCCTGATGCATTCGGTAACTCGTAAAGATACTTTCCCCTTACCCCGTACCCAGGATTGTTTAGATGCTTTAGATGGCTGGAGATGGTTTTCCACTCACGATCTTACTTCTACATAAAATCAGGTGCCAATACGGATAGAAGACATCCCTAAGACCGTCTTCTGTACGAAATACACAAAAAAAGATTGAAAGAAGTTCTACAGAGAATGTGAGAGGCTAGGTTGAAGCTAAAACCTGTGAAGTGCCACCTCTTGAAGAAAGATAATGTGTCGAAAATTTGAATTGGCCTGTTCCTAAGAACGTGACAGAAGTACGAGCCATATTAGGGATGTTAAATTACTATAGAGGTTTCGTGCGGAATTTCTTCCTTATGGTTCAACCCCTTGCTGAGTTAACAAAGCAGAACCAGCCATTTAGATGAACCAAAGACTGTCAGGAGGCATTTGACGGAATCAAAGAAGCCTTGGCGAGTCCGGATATTATGGCATATCCACGATATGATTGAGAATTCATACTGGATACTGATGCCTGTGATGTCAGCATAGGAGCAGTTCTATCTCAGGTACAAGACGGAGAAGAACGTGTCATAGCCTATGCGAGTCGTTCACTAAATAAGGCTGAGAAGAACTATTGTCTTACTGACAGAGAGTTGCTTGCGGTAAAATACTTTTATTTTAGTTATTGTGAGAACAAATCATCAAGCATTGCGATGGTTGTTCAGTTCAAAGGGGCCAAAAAGTACCGACCTGGTAAACGTCATGGGAATGCTGACGCGATGTCCCGATTCCCGAACCCTAGAGACTGTGATACCTAGATTCGGAGTAAGACAGATTTCTGAAGTGTGGTCCATGTGCGCCATGCCAGAAGAGAGCCATAGAGATGCAATCTTCATTAGTGGAAAAGACTCAGGCAAAAACTGTAGACGAAGTCAAGAGAGTTGCCACTGATGTCACAGTTCGTGTGTGGCGTTCAGCCTTTGTGAAGACGGGCAAACGTATGTATGAGTACGTTATGAAGATGGTGATGTTATTCCTAAGTGTCATAACTTTAGAAGGCCTTAGTGAGAACAATGATTTGGGAAATCGAGGTATCTTTCCTAAACATGATGTTTCTAAGGTAAACAAAGTGGATGCGGAATACGAGACAAAATCCTTTTCAGACGACTTCTGGGGTTCGTGTGGACACTCTGGCTTACGTGTTATGGTGAAGTCAGTAGATACTTTAGCCTAAGCAGAGGGTGTAACACTCGAGACGTATGTGGTAGAGTGGCCGAAACTCCATGGATACAGGGGTATATCATATTCACGTTACGCAAGAAGGCAACTAGATGACCCAAATATAGGGCCTGTTTTGAGATGGTTCGAAACCGGAAGACGACCCTATGGATATGGTTTGTGCGTCGAGTGCAGCCACTAGACAGTATTGGAATTGCTGGGACAATTTAGAAGTCAAAGACGGGGTCTTATGTCGGAGATTTGTACGTCAACATGTGAGACGACCTTATGGATATGGTTTGTGCGTCGGGTGCAGCCACTAGACAGTATTGGAATTGCTGGGACAATTTAGAAGTCAAAGACGGGGTCTTATGTCGGAGATTTGTACGTCAAAACGTGAGACGACCTTATGGATATGGTTTGTGCGTCGAGTGCAGCCACTAGATTGTATTGGAATTGCTAGGACAATTTAGAAGTCAAAGACGGGGTCTTATTTCGGATATTTGTACGTCAACATGTGAGACGACCTTATCGATATGGTTTGTGCGTCGGGTGCAGCCACTAGACATTATTGGAATTGCTGGAATAATTTAGAAGTCAACGACGGGGTCTTATGTCGGAGATTTGTACGTCAACATGTGAGACGACCATATGGATATGGTTTGTGCGTCGGGTGCAGCCACTAGACAGTATTGGAATTGCTGGGACAATTTAGAAGTCAAAGACGGGGTCTTATTCCAGAGATTTGTCAGTAAACATGTGAGAGGGTCACATTAGCAATTTCTAGTACCTTTGAGTTTGAGAGACCATGTATTGCGGCAGATGCATAACAGAATTCTTACTGGCATTTAGGCCGAAAGAAGACCAGAGAGAAAGCGCGGCAGAGGTTCTATTGGTGGGGTATCCGTGAAGACGTAAATAACTGGGTGAGCCGATGTGATTCGTGTGCAGCGAATAAGATGCCTACCCATACCCCTAGAGCTCCTCTTTTGAGACATGAGAGTCGGAGCACGTCTTGATAAACTTTCGTCAGACGTTCTCGGAGCTTTCCCGGAGACGCCACGTGGGAATAGGTTTATACTTATGGTGACTGATTACTTCACGCATTGGGTCGAGATATTCTCCATACCAGATCAGACTGCTGTTACGTGTGCGCAAAAAAAAATTGGATGAAGTTATCAGCCGACTTGGATGTCCACTAGATTTACATAGTGACCAGGGGTCTAATTATCGAAGCGTATTGTTTGTCGAGCTTTGCCGTTTACTCGAAATACGGAAGACTCGGACTTCTGCCCGACATCCACAGTGTAATGGAAAAGTTGAGCGTTTCAACCGAACCTTGGTGAGGATGATTCGTGCTTACCTGAGAGGCCAACAACGAGAGTGGGGCCTTCATTTAGGATGCCTCGCTGTTGCTTACAGAGCGACTCCACATGAAAGTACCGGGCTGACCCCAAACTTGTTGATGCTAGGCCGTGAAGTGAGACTTCCCGCAGAAGTGATATTTGGCAGTAGTAATTCTGATAATGGTGAGATCACGTCATATGGTATGTCGATCAGCTACCTGACAAGATGCAGCATTCGCATGACCTTGCTCGCAAGATTGAAGACCGCAGTGAAACGACAGAAGAAATCCTATGATGCTAAAGGGGTGTTACATCCATATCAGCCTGGAGATTATGTGTGGTATCTCCATGAGATGCGAAAGAAGGGGCAGAGTTTTAAGCTCCGGAGTCCTTACGGAGAACCCTATGTCCTGACATTTCGAGTTAATAACCTCGATTACGTGATAATGTTTGATGCGAAAGGAACCACAACAAATTGAAGCCATATCAGGGTCATTTGTCCCTTAAGTGGGCACAGAAGTCTGTGTTGAAAGCCAAGAAGGATGACTTACCGAAGCTGATTGACCCAGTTGATCATCGTAATGAAGATGATGAAGATGAAATGAATTAGACGTGAACTAATTCAGGAATGTTGATTGATCCAGTATATGGAGATGGGTTAGATGATATGGATTAGACGTAACCTAATTCATATAGGATTACTAAAGAGCTAAGGAGGTTGCTGCCAAAGCCATGCGTGAGCTACTGTGATAACCTGTCAACCTGAAAGAAGAAAACAGTTGCATTTGAGATACACCTGTAAAAGTCAAACCATTATGGTGAAACATTAACAATACCGATTGGTAATGATGCCCCTTTTCCTTGTTAATGCTAAGATATAGACTACATTACATGTACCTGTAATCAGTAAGAAACCCGTAAAGTGTTACGGGGTGTTATAAACGTATCTCTCCTATGATGACATTAGAGATGAATAATCATAACCCGCAATATCCGTAAGAAGTTACCGGGTGGTACGGATGTGTGCAACTGATGTTTTGAGTGCTCATAGATGGATCAACCCAGAACCCGTAAAAACCCATAACAAGTCTATAACCCATAATACCCGTAAGAAGTTACGGGGTGGTGCAACTGAGGTTTTGGGTGCTCATAGATGACAAAGTCCAGAACCCCTAAAAACTTGTAACATGTCCATAACCCGTAATACCCGTAAGAAGTTACGGAGAAAAAGTTCTGTTGTCGCGGTGAATTGAAAACACGAATGCTTTCAAAAGAAGTCAAGACCGCCTCACACACACGCACATTCAGTTTGTAGCATGGTGGTCTTCAATGCATTATAATGTTCCCAAACCAAGAGGCGACCATCTGCGTTGAATGAAGCCAGCAATCTATATAGTCATGCGTCTAATATGCACAATATTAAGTAATATTCCACTTATTACTTCTAGACAGAGGTTATCCATAACTGTGGAGGGCCAATACGTGTGGTCGAAATCCCAGACGCCGCTCCTGAGAACGGGCTTGAAGAACCAAGTTATTCTTATTGCACAAGTAACGAGAGGTACCCTGTAATATCGCTGCATATGTTACCGAGGCTGTAGGCCAGTTAGCATCTCTTATTAGGCTAGTCAAAAAAAATAAGCAGAAAGCTTCATTAGACTTGAAAGAAAAGTAAGCACCCACCAGAACCGATAGAAAAATCGTTATTCCTCCACCCTGAAACGTACGCCCCCCCCCCCCGAAAAGATTTTGAATAGTTCCTTATTGAATATGTAAATAGGATGAACGAAGAAATAACTTGTCCTCCATGGAAATTTACCACTGTCGTTGTAATCATGAATTATTCCATCGTCGTAAGGATAAAATAGGAATCCTAGCGGAAAAGAGGAGGGTGTGATGTAGACATAATCGGTGTAACATGAGCTGGTGCTGGTAACATAGAACGGCGTTATCTGACACGATATTCACACGTCAGACACGATATTCTAGTAGACGACGTTCGCAAGGAAATTTCGCTCTTCCATAACCGAAACATCCATCCATCGTGCTGGTTACAACTGTTAATTATTCAATTATTGTTATTGATTATGTACTTTTTCTTTTCTTATTTCCCTTTTAATCAGCGCAATCAATTGTATATAATCTGTAACTGTCTGCTCCATTGAGGGCTTCCTTGGTTGATTGTGATTCTACCATCGGACAATGCCAGAGATACCGATCTCATTTACATGGGACTAAAATTTTAGGGGGCATAAATGAATTTACACGTACAAACACGTTATTTTCTTACTAGAGTTACCAATGATGCATGTAGGAAATTATGCTGCACCTGTCGTCAAATCCGACTCATTGACTCAAATACTACCCCAAGTTGAGAAAGCATGGCCACGATAAGGGGGAATTAACTCAGATATGTTATCAAGAGAGATAACTATCCAAGTTTCCTAAGTTCGGTGATAATTTTCATACAGCTCGAAAATTACGATCGTAGCTTACGGAATCTCAGGCGTTACATTTCCTAGCTTGTGTCTTATTAACCCAGGGCTAGGTGTCGCGCGAACAGCGTAGCAGATGTTCATTTGCATGAAGGAAAACTGGCCAGTGTTCAGTTGGGAATTGTACTTAAAACTTGAACAATAGCTTAACTGTCACTGTGCATTACATCATTCAGAAAATCTACCAAGTGTTAAACAGTCCTTAAGCACATGCCCTCCGGATAAGAGTCTCCTTCGTGGCAGACGTAGAGAATGGGGTATACCTCAATACTTAATTATCCGATAACCTATCTTCGAATATGTAGTATAGAAATGAGGGGGATGTGGGGGGCCTTATCTTGTATTGTGCCTAATCGTGTAAAAAAAATGCCCCTAATCGTGTAGAAAATTTGCGCTTAATGGTGAAAATGCGCCTAATCGCGTACGGAATTTACGCCTATTTGTGTATATGCGCCTAATCATATAAGGAGGCTGCGTTTAATCATGCAAGTGCTCCTAATCATATGAATCATCTTGCGCCTAATTCCGCGTTGCGCCTAATCGTGTATAAAAAATGCGCCTATTCGTGTAGGAGATATGCTCCTAATTGTGGAAATGCGCTTATTTGTGGAAATCTTTTTGCGCCTAATTATACGTTGCGCCTAATCGTGTAGAAACTTTGCGTCTAACTGTGGAAATGTGCCTAATAGTGTATAGAGGCTGCGCCTAAACGTGCACAACGTGAAGACATAGAAGTATCCATAGAAGTAGCAGGTTAATTGTGTCGGAATTTCAAAATAAAAAACAGTGAATAAAGACCGATATTTCAAGTAGTCCCGGCACTGGTGGAAAGTGAGTATCCATCGAGTAGGGACTGTTGTCGACTTGCTGTCCTTTAACTGCTTTCCTAACACGGTAAAACTATAGGAATTGTACCTCTGAGAACGATTTATACCAGGGATACATTGCTTTAGTTGTAATTATCTTTAATACTATTCAAGAAATCAAAATATATCGTTGGCAAAGTGTGTCTGTGCCTTACAGCAAAATATCAGCATGATTTCAGTGAACTAAGAGCTTCGATTGCAGATATAACATCAGCAGATAATTTTATTTTGTATGATAATCTAAGAAGCCACTTCAGTGGTATAGCGAGCATAATACAGCTCTTTGTCGCGGAGGTTGACTACGGAGGAGGAAGGTGGAGTCACTATCAGTCCAGTAAGGCGGTCGTATAGGCAGGTGTGGGACGTGATAAGGAGAACCAGGATGAGAAAAATATGAGTTTCACTAAACGAGATCCTTGAAGACCGGCATTCGCAATAGAGTAGTATGGGCCGACTGCACAAGAGCACGACCAACGGGCAGTATAGAAAATCTAATTGGTGTAGTGTAAGCAAGTGTAGAGTCTTAAACGGAGAACCCGCGGGGCGAGTTGCATCAATCGAAAGCACGGGCCCGGGTATTTCCCACTAGAGTCGTATAGGCCGACTGCGTATGCGCGCACGGCATTCGAGTGGTATATAAAGTCCAAATCGGTTGTATAGGGACGTGTGGAGTGTGATACGGAGAACAATGGGGTGAGAGACATGCGGGCTGCACTAAACAAATGCACCATAGCCTGGTATTCCTACTAGCGTAGTATAGGTTTACTTATCGTGTGCGCACTTCCACAGAGTTGTGTAGAAAATTCAACACGGGTCGTATACGCAGGAGTTGCACAGATGTCGCAAGTAGGCCACGTATCCAAGGTCATGCAAAATGCTCGCATAAGTAGGTCAAAGGTCAGTCCAACATGGCGGCACAAAGTCAAAGATCAAAGAGCAGTACAGAAAGGGCAAACGAGGACGACTGCATGTCAGGGGCAGTGTGCATGACATCAAGGAGTATGATACAGAAAATCAATCGGGTGAGAGACCAGGAGGTTTCACAAATTGTCATCTCTGATCAGGGTAGTTAGGTGAACTGAGCATACGCAAGATTGAGTGCGCATGTCAACAAGGTGTGGAACGTGGCATAGAGAACCAGTAGGGTGAGAGACAAGGGGTTTTCCTTGAACGACAGCCTGGAAGCCTGACATTAACACCAGGGCAGTTAGGCAGACGGTGTATACGCGCACGGTCAAGCAGTAGTATGCAATGTGTAAATCGGGTCGTAGGCAGGTGTAGAGTGATACAGAGGACCAGTGAGATGTGAGACATGGGATTTTCATTGAACGAGAGCTCTTGAGTTGGACATTCGTCCTAGAGTTCACTGGACTAGTCTGGGCAGGTTGGTTATAGGTAATTGGTTATTGGTCAGCCAGGGTGACAGCATCTGTAAGTTACTTCTGAGGATAAGATGGGAGCCTTCCGTACATCTTGCAAGTCTGAATATGTTGCGTCCTGCTGTTCTGAGTGATTACTTGAGTGAACCAAGGAGAATCCAGTATATTTGTTCAACTAATCAGCACCTTAGATCAGACTAATCAGGAAGCTGGATTTCTCCAGTTTTAGTAATACACCATACACGAGCTCAGCACACAACCGCGACGATGGACGCGATTCAGGGCCATTTCAGGGCCCCTCCTCCTCCTCTATTTTTGGGCCCTGAATCACTGAATCTGGAACCTGAATCCAGACGCTATTTGACGCCTAGCGGCGAAAATGATAGTGCGGATCAGGTACGGATTTGCGGGCGTCATGTGCGGAACCAGTGCGGATTGCGGGCGTCGTGTGAGGATCAAGTGCGGATATTTCATCGCAAGGAGGCCCGACCGGGTCACTGCTATCTGTACAGCAGGAGTTGTCTTCCATTAGTATGAAGATGGCGCCGCGATACATTCGTCCTTCCGGTCATATGATAAGTTGTCATCCTTAGAACTACAGGCTATATGATGAGTTAGTAGTAGTGAAATTGCCTAGGATTCGTGAGGCGGTGGGAGCACGATGGGGGGACGCCATAAGTTTGTGTAATTCACCCAGATCGGCGTGCAGTCACGTACACACACACACTCTGATGACGTCACCGTATGACGTCACTGCCACCGTGACCCTGGGTCACTTCTCGAAAGAAAATGTGGCGGCAGTGACGTCTTCCGGAAGTCACCTGACCGGAAGTGGCGACTGCGCAGGCGCGCCCACACCCAAGCGCCCCAAAACAAGGCAATTTAACATTTTCCTTCTACTTGAGTTGTCTCCCTTTAATATACAGATGGTGTTGCGAGATATGACAGGCTCTTGTGCCGGTCACCATTTGCAATGTTGGCTGTTTCGACTTTTGATTAGTAAATTCAAATTTTCAAAATTGAAGTGCAGGATTTACATCGGTCGGTCGAAAAAATTGAAAAAGTCCAAGTTGAGCATATCAAATACTTTACCCCAACTCTCGCGAGAACTATCTCTAAGGATCACAAAAAAAGTGGCGGACATCTCGTTTCAACGCTTCCACTTATACACACACAAGGGGAAGATCCGCTTCCCCATATCTACATTTTTATTACTTTATATGGGTTGAAATTGACCGATTTCGGGAACATTTCATCGTGATCATTTCAACGCTTTTACGTCCTTTTGCAGCATCAGCTCCGAAAATGAAACGATGAATCAGAGCATGGTTTTGAAACAGATTATATCCGATATCCGTGAAATGCTCTTTGGGTTTTAGTAGCTTTTCACGTACAGTCGAAAAACTTGAATTCGAGGTGGGCACAGCAATTCAATAAATAACTGTCTGGCTTGGAGTTATATTCTAGCCGCCCATCATGATGTTCCAATCTTCAAATCCGTATTCCTGTTTTATATTAGGTCGTTTTCATGACTACACGATCATTACCCGATTATGCGCGTTGAACACGTTTAAGCGTTATATGTCTTCACGTTGTGCACGTTTAGGCGCAGCCTCTATACACGATTAAGCGCATTTCCACAGTTAGACGCAAATTTTCTACACGATTAGGCGCAACGCATAATTAGGCGCAAAATAAGCGCGTTTTCACGATTAGACGCATATTTCTTACACGAATAGGCGCATTTCCACAATTAGGAGCAAAATCTCCTTCACGAATAGGCGCATTTCCACAATTAGGGGCAATTTTTCTACACGATTAGGCGCAACGCGGAATTAGGCGCAAGATGGTTCATATGATTAGGAGCAGTTGCATGATTAAACGCAGCCTCCTTACACGATTAAGCGCATTTACACAACTATGCGCATATTTCGTACATGATTAGGCGCATTTCCACCATTAAGCGCAAATTTCGTACACGATTAGGCGCAGTTCCACCATTAAGCGCAAATTTTCTACACGATTAGGCGCAACACGTTATTAGGCGCAATTTGTTTACACGATTTGGCGCTGACACGATTAGGCGCAAATACACGATTAGGCCCCCCACAGGGGACACAATTCCTTTTTAGCTGCTTTGAAATCTGCGTTTTACTATGTATTCCAACGTCTGTGCACTAACCTGAGTCAATCAGCGAAATCTATAGTATGTCACAGAGATACATGGTAAAACTTTCGCGCGATGCAGTTTTTAAAGTGGCTCAAAATGCCCAAATATTTAGTTTGCAATGAAGGTATCATTTGACGACCTCACGATAAATAAATCTTGGATAATTTTGGAATCATCCGCGTATTTTGATATACAACCGTCTAGTGATGCATTCGTGATTCCTTTGCATTTGGCCTGCTCTACTCTACTTTCTACTGTCTCCGGAACAATAAACAACTGAGAGCTGATATTTCGAGACTATTTAGTTTATCATATTGGGATAATTTTGAGCCTACTTACATAACTTCCCGAGTAGCGGATCATGGGTAAATTCAAAATGACGGCCAGGTGGTCTATCAGAAAAGTGATGTTTTCATAATTTTTCTTCAAAATGTCTGCTTTTCTGGGAGAAAAAGGGGGCAAAAACTATTTTGTTTTACATCAAATTACTATTTACCAATTTACCATGCAGTTTTTAGGAAGAAAACACATTAAAATTAGAAAAATATGACCGAAAAATCGACCAAAAATACCTTTTTTGAAAATGACGTCACTGTTACGTCATCAAAGCGGCCATCTTGGATTGTTTTAATTTTGTGGTAGAGTTAGGGTATAGTGTGGTAAGTTTCAGCTTCAGGACTCGAGGGATAAGAAAAACATTTAGGGGCAGATAGAATTTGCAAATAAAACAAACGTGACCGGTCAAAGAGTTCAGCCTTTGAGACAGGAATTAAAACCTGACAGAACAGTACATCGCTATCTGTCGGACTAATAAGATACGATAAGACAAAGCAAAAACGTGACTGATGTCCATCGACCCTGAAGTTGTTGGGATAAAAGACGATGACTGACAGAATCAAAGGCTTGACAAAATCATTGTATACGACAACTAGTACGTTGTACACGTGTCTACGTCAAGATTTGTGCAGATCGAATGAACTTCACAACCGCACTAGAATTCATTGGTCTGTTCATAATCATACAAGTGGTTGTGAATAACCCATTCTAAAACTCTTAAACAGTCATTTAAGTTTAAGGGGCAATTCATAGGCTAGTCAGCAGTATTTCATTCATAGTGGGAAAAATGGATGGAGGAAAATGTATATCAGATCGAAAAAACGCTTGCTATCTATTTGTCCAGAATCTATGACTCTGCCGAAATCTTTGTCCCATTTTTAAACTGTGGTACTGTCAGCCAAATTAGGTGTTGACAGACGGTGGTAGTACGCCCTCTCCCCTCTAGTGATTGTTCTTCGACCGGCGCCAGTTTGAAAGAAGACGAGGTTTCTCATTGGCTCGCTATTTATAGAACGGAAGGGCTTCTTTCGTGACAATATTTTAGTGTCTCAGTTGACCCGTGACGTAAGCATGCTGAGCGGGAACTGGCCTGTCGACCAATTACATTAAAATAAATGACAGTTGTTTTGTGTCAATACTCAAGCTACTCTCGAGTATTATGGCCGAGAGGGGCCATCGCGTCTTTCATTTCTAATTTAACGCGATGGAGCTATGCGATGGAACGATGGAGCTATGCGATGCGCGATGGAGCTATGCGATGGAGCTATGCGATGAAAAGTCGCGCTATGCGATGCGCGATGAGGCTATGCGATGGAGCTATGCGATGCGCGATGGAGCTATGCGATGGAGCGATGGAGCTATGCGATGGAGCGATGGAGCTATGCGATAAAAAGTCGCGCTATGCGATGCGCGATGAGGCTATGCGATGGAGCTATGCGATGCGCGATGGAGCTATGCGATGGAGCGATGGAGCTATGCGAGCTATGCGATGGATGCGATGGAGCTATGCGATGGAGCTATGCGATGGAGCTATGCGATGGAGCTATGCGATGCGATGGAGCTATGCGATGGAAGCGATGGAGCTATGCGATGCGATGGAGCTATGCGATGGAGCTATGCGATGCGATGGAGCTATGCGATGGAGCTATGCGATGGGGCTATGCGATGGAGCTATGCGATGGGGCTATGCGCTATGCGATGGAGCTATGCGATGGAGCTATGCGATGCTATGCGATGGAGCTATGCGATGGGGCTATGCGATGGAGCTATGCGATGGGGCTATGCGATGGAGCTATGCGATGGAGCTATGCGATGAAAAGTCATTGCGCAAAGTAAGAAGCAAACAATACAATATCTTTGAGCGTGACAAGAGTAATCCATGTCAGTGAAGGATTTTATCGGAGAATATTTGGCTAACACAGTAGAATAATCACCTGCTGGGCTCTTTTTTCGATTTATCGCATATTAAATTGGACCGGTTTCGCTGGTAAAAACCGAAATTTCTCGAAAACCGTACATCATAGAATGGCGAGATTTGGACATAATTGGGATGGCATAGAGGCCTAGAAACGCGTCTTTCATTTTTTTTTTTAATTATCAAATCTTTAGCGAGATATTCCGGCTTTAGCAGTGTTCGGTAAGTTTAACGATATTTCTTCGGTTTTGGGGCTCTAGTGAGAAAACTAAGAAAAAACGAGAAAACTGAGAGACGCGTTTCTAGATGGAGCTGTCGATTTTCACGCAGTTATATTTGATACTTTTCTTGAAATTGACATTTGAAAATGATCGGTAGAATTTACGAAGAGCAAAGTTCAAATATGAATGATAGATTTAATTATATTCAAAGTTTAAACGTATGAACATGTCTAGAATTCTTAGAAAACAGGCTTTCTAAAAATATATAGTTTTATATACATAATCTATAAAGCAAAGGCGAGAATGAGAGAAATGTCATTGAGCGAGTGTTGATCAGTACAGGTGGATAGCTTAACTTACAGTTTTGGAACAATAATTCTGCCATATTATATCAAGGCGACAAAACGTTATAATCAGCCTGTTGTGTGAAGATGGGTGAACGAGGTTGTTTAATGGGGAGCGGTTATGGGAGGATGGAATAAATTTTGTTCGGAAAAATTACATGAACATCTCTGGTGCGAGAGCCGCACGAGCGGAGTATAGGCGACTTTTACGTATAAGCTTACGACCTTGACACATTTTAACGTACACAATACTGTTATTCTAAATAATGCCCCGAGAATAAAATCCGTATAGTTCTTAAGCCCCGCAGAAGTTTACGGTACAGCCTTCTGCTTTTCACAAATACTGTCCACCATCTTCCCTGAGGGAAGTCGATGAACTTGTGATATAGCCGACATGCCTTCGGTGAGATACCTGCCCACCTACACACTTTTAACGTTGTTTTTTTTCTAAAGATATTCTGTCAATGTGTTACGTGAACACCTGGTATGCAAAACCCTGAAAATTGCCCATTTGTCATATACTATTCAATGCAAACATATAGTTCATTCTGTTCGTTGCAAGGAAAAGGGGAAAACATCTTGGAACTTTTTGACCTGTGATTAAAAAATACAAAGGATGGCAAACGTCGACTTGATTGGCTAGCGTTGATGGCGGCGTGCAGATCACATAATTTTGTTTACACGGCTGATGAGCATACTCAAGCCTAAAATCGAGAAGTACGTTATAAAGCTCCCATGTATGTTTACTAACTCAGTGAATTTGGAATTGTCGAAGCAATGGAACGGAACTGGTTGCCAGCAAATTCACGAGATAAGCACATTACACTGCAGAAAAAATTACCAGCCTATTCCGGTGTCACACTGGTGAAAGAAGATGTCATGTTTACATGCGAAAAAACCCTCTTGCTGTCCCGTCTTTGAAGCGAAAAAAATATTTCTCCATATCAACATAGAAAGCTGTGTTTCATGCGTAGTAAATAGCTTACACGCTTAAAACTAGAGTGTTGAAATGACTCTTTAAGTGTGTCCACAGGGACTGCTCGTTTAAGTGTTGTCCCTGTGGACACACTTGAAGGGTTATTTCAACTCTTTACGAGTAAGTTTCAATACTTTAGTTTTAAGCGTGTAGTTTTATACCATAAATGCTCGTATTCAAAAGTGACGTAAAACCGCATCGGTGAACGTTTGAAATTGAAGTTTGGTTGTTTTAATATCTTCTGCATACATTTGAACACCTCCAACCGAAATCTAATGCAATGTTCTTATCTACCGTGATCACATATTGAAATTTTCATGTTTAAAATAATTGTTAATTTCTCTGTTCACTTTGGCGATTGTGTTTTCGCATTGTAAGACTGTTTTTCAACGAACATGCGCAATGACTTTTCATCGCATAGCTCCATCGCATAGCTCCATCGCATAGCCCCATCGCATAGCCTCCATCGCATAGCTCCATCGCTCCATCGCATAGCTCCATCGCTCCATCGCATAGCTCCATCGCGCATCGCATAGCTCCATCGCATAGCCTCATCGCGCATCGCATAGCGCGACTTTTCATCGCATAGCTCCATCGCTCCATCGCATAGCTCCATCGCTCCATCGCATAGCTCCATCGCATAGCCTCATCGCGCATCGCATAGCGCGACTTTTCATCGCATAGCTCCATCGCTCCATCGCATCGCTCCATCGCGTTAAATTAGAAATGAAAGACGCGATGGCCCCTCTCGGCCATCATACTCGAGGGATATAACCTGTTCTCTTTCTTTGACTTTCTCGACTACCCTCTATTTGAAGCCAAGTGGAAAGAAACAGTCGGCAAGTCAATCATTTTTTACTAGAAGAGTATCTGGGTAGAGGAGGCCATGCAAAAGACATCACTAAGTATCTCAACCTAGACAAGGAGTCAATCGGGCGATCCAACCAACTATGGTATTCTATGAGAAGTAACCATAAAGATGTAAAACGAGCAGCAATTAAGGCCAGATTACTCACAGGAAACTACTTTCTGCAATAAAATAGAGCCGCATTTAACCAATTTGCTGTCGATTCTGCCTGCAGACTATGCAACATAGAGCCAGAACATAGGGCCATAGAAAATGGAAGACCAAAGTACAGACATCTCTTAGAGGACAGTAGTAGGGAGTGCGCAAATACTGTCCTATTTTCCAGGGAGGTAACTCTTGGTTTCCCTTTTTCCGCCAGGGGGCGCCACCAGTCCCGTATGACGTCACTTCCGGTCTGGGTGAATGGGCCGTGACCTGTGAACATGCCGTATGACGTCACTTCCGGTATGGGTGAATGGCGCGTGACCTGTGAACATGATAGGATATGTACTGCCCTGTCTGTGGGTTTTTTCCACAATGTCGATCACCTCCGTGTCTTTTCGGTGAGGTCCGTAGGAACATGTACTGACCTGTCTGTGGGGTTTTTCCCACAATGTCGTTCACCTCCGTGTCTCTTCGGTCAGGTCCGCGTCTTTTCGGTGAGGTCCGTTTGTGTCTCTTGGGTGATCTCCGTGTTTCTTCGGTCAGGTCCGTGTCTTTTCGGGTACGTCCGTGTCTTTTCGATTACCCCTACAATAGGGGTCTGTATTATACAATATACAGGCCTGTATGGGGTATGGGGATGGTCATTTTTGAACATGATAGGACATGTACTGAGCTGTCTGTGGGGTTTTTCCGCCAGAATTTCGCTGTCGTCTGCTTGTGGTTGTCACGTGCCGAACACCTGGCTCCCCGAATTGCAACATTGTTGCACGTTCGCTACAATGTTGCATTTCCCGCCAGAATTTCGCTGTCGTCTGCTTGGAGTTGTCACGTGCCGAACACCTGGCTCCCGAATTGCAACATTGTTGCACGTTCGCTACAATGTTGCGAAGATGTCAGGGAGATCACCGAAGAGACACGGAGGTGCCCGAAGAGACACGGAGATCCCCGAAGGGGGCGAGAGGGGTCCCTAGTGTACCGATAGGGTCGTATGAGGTATCAATGTGAAGCATTCGTGAAGGGGCATCTGATGGGCTGGGTATGGGGTTGGAATATGGTCATTCTGCGCATGCGCGGTAGACCAAGGGTATGGAAATAGACGTTTTGGATCTAGGGGAGCCACTAATGGTCGGATGGGGTCGTGTGAGGTATCAATGTGAAGCCTATCTGAGGGGGCATCCGATGGGCTGGGTGTGGGGTTGGAATATGGTCATTCTGCGCATGCGCGGTAGACCAAGGGTATGGAAATAGACGTTTTGGGATCTAGGGGAGCCCCTAGCGGTCCGATGGAGTCGAGTGAAGTTTCAATGTAAAGCCTATGTGAGGGGGCATCCGATGAGCTGGGTGTGGGGTTGGAATATGGTCATTCTGCGCATGCGCGGTAGACCAAGGGTATGGAAATAGACGTTTTGGGGTCTAGGTGGGCCACTAGTGGGTCGATGGAGTCGTATGAGGTATCAATGTGAAGCCTATGTGAGGGGGCATCCCACTGGGTGGATGCGAGGTCGCAATATCGTCATTCTGCGCATGCGCAATAGACAAAGGGTATGGAAATAGACGTTTTGGGATCTAGGTAAGCCACTAATGAGCCGATGGAGTTGAGTGAGGTATCAATGTGAAGCCTATGTGAGGGGGCATCCGATTGGACTAGTGTCTCGGCCGTTGTCCACATTCTGCGCATGCGCAAACAGGGAATTCTGGGAAAAGGGTGTGGACATAGACGTTTTAGGGGTTAGGTGAGCCACTAATGATCCTATGGTGTCGTTTGAGGTCTTATTTTGAAGCTCTCGTGAGGGAGCATCCGCCTGGGCTAGTGTGTCGTTCGTTGTCAATAGTCTGCGCATGCGCAGTCTGGCCGTAGTATAGAAATAGACGTGTTGAGGTTTAGGTGGGCCACTATTGGGCCGATGGGATCGAGTGAGGTATCAATGTAAAGCAGTTGTGAGGGAGTATCCGACGGGCTGGGTGTGACGTGGAACTGACGTCATTCTGCGCATGCGCAGTAGAGAACGTGTATGGAAATAGACATTTTGGCGCCGACAGGGATCACTATGGGTCCGATGGAGTCGTATGAGGTCTTATGTTGAAGCTCTTGTGAAGCAGCATCCGACTGGACTCAGGGTTCGTCCGTGTTCAAGAGTCTGCGCATGCGCAGTCTGGTCGTAGTATAGAAAGCAGGCATGTTGGGGGATGCGTGAGGGAGTGTGTGTGTGTGTGTATGTGACCCACCACTAGGGGTCCATGGTTGTGGTTGGGTGGTGGTGTGGGTTGTTCGCACAGGCGTCACTTCCGGGTTTCACTAAAACTACCTTCGAACACAGAAGAGTTCCAATGTTCCCCTTAGACGTAGGGTCCGGATGTTCAACATCCGGGTTTTCCCCGGCCCGCCCCGGCCCGCCCCGGCCGCAGCGCGCGCGCGGATTACACCGGCCACAGCGCGCGCGCGGGTTACTCCCGGAAGTGCGCGGCATCATCGGAAGTGCGCGGATGAATGTCGCGTCAAAAGGTCAAAGGTCACATCCAGGTCAAAAGGTCCAAGGTCTCCCTTTCGGCAAGGTTCGGCAACAATTTTGCGGCATCGATATACAGAGCTTGAACCCAAAAAGGGGATTGTAAATTAACCTGGGAAGTATGGGCAGGTCCATTTGGACCAATCAGCGGTCGAGAAAAAAGAGCCAATGAGTGATCGATAAAAGAACGAATGGACGGGTACTAGAATTTCGCTCACGTGTACGCCCACATCCGGGTACTAGTATGCTTTCGCCTATAGTGAAATCTCATGTTAAATGAAATCCTATACAAAATAACATTACACTACCGAACAATCACGGACTTTCACGAAGGGCCGTCACAGGGCGTAGTAGAAAAAAGCGCATTTCTAACCTTATTGACCTTATGGCGCAAGCGAGTATAACAAGTGCCCATGACTCACACGGTGTATAAAACCCTACCCAACAGGTACACTATAAAGCCACCTCTCTGACCGTTCGCTTTTCATTCCCCACCATGGCAGCGAGCGGAACAGAGCTTGCGTTATTCCAACTGACGTCCCACGTCTACCTCATCGTCAATGACGATCACCTGGAGCTGGTCCAAGACGCACCGCAGAAGGTGAAGATTTTGTTATCGCTATCAGGCTGGACTCTATTGACACGAGCCCGAAAGGGATATCATGCACGTGGAAGTTGGTGTGCACATACGCACTGCTGGAGAGGATTCCCTTGGAACAGAGTGGAGGTACCTATATCACACTCTGTCCACCCTTATGGATGGCACTGAAAGATGTACTCCCCGAGGTGGATGACTTACTACTCCCCGAGATGAAAGAAGGGACTGTGGCTACCCGGAGGCTTACACCTGGCTGCACCCTATTGTTGTACCCCAAACGAGTGGACCTCATCGATAGCGGACTTAGGTGTTGGTGTACGCCTGAACCCAAAGAGCACGTCTCTTTGTCACCGGAAGGATGGACTACCTTGAAACGGGTGCTGTTGGGTGACCTGCACGGTGATAGCATTCACCTGTGTGACGACGTCTACATTTTCTGCGGTCCCTTTTTCGCTCGACTCCTGTGTCTGAACGACGGTGGTTTTACCCTGGACCGCGATCTATGGACGGCTTTGGAACAAGTAGTCCCCATTGTCGATGAGGTACTATATCTATAGGAGCCACATAACCAATCAGAATAGTACGTATCACGGACTACACCCGTAGAGCTACAGCTAGGCGCGCATGTGTGACATGGTCTATAAAACACGTCCCTCTGGATCACACACCTTCATTTCTACGGTTGCAGAGCCATGACGGAGATCCAGCCCTATGCGACTCGCATTTTACAGCATGCGACCGTGGTTAATTCACTCACGGGTTACCGAGCAGTGGTTCGGTCCATGTTTGCAGATGGCGACGACAACGAGGGGCGACGGCAGATCCTGAAAGAGTTCACAGAAGCGGTCCTTGACAGAGTGCACACGATGGAGAGGTGTGCTATCACTCACCACTACTGGACAATGACAGCCATCCTTGATACCCCGGCTATGGACCACGAGCGCTCACGCCGGACTCAGCGACGGCTCGTTGGCCTAGTAATGGTCTGTGCCCTCCTGACCCTGACGCTGTGGCATTGACAGTGGGACCTCACCATAAATACGAAAGACAGTCAGAGTGTGTGTCATTCACCGTTCGTCATTGGGTCAACCATGTCAGCAGTCCTACGAGCCATCCTTCCCCTTACACCCCGGGTGGGGTTACACGTCTATGAAGATAAAGTCACCCTCGTGGAAGACCTTGGAGATGTTTGCTGGTCGCGCGCTGAGACCGTATCGAATACGGTTACGCTACACCGTGACGGCTGGACCAAATTTAAACGGGTGTTGAGTGGTGAGCTCGAAGGACACCTCATCCACATAGACAATGCCATCTACGTATACCGTGGATCCTTCTTCCCACGCCTGGGCCGTTACCAAGACCCTACGCGTGGCTTCACCCTAGACCCCGATCTGTGGACAGCCTTCGAGAAAGTGGTGCCTATCGTGGACCAGCTGTTTACACCGGACGAGCGGTCATCAGACGAGTTGGAGTGGGCTCGTGCCCTGAGGGAAGCGGCGGCAGAATCCAATGAACAAATGTCTAGCAATGAATCAGACGACGATGCCATTGATTACCCGGCTAGACTTTGACCACCCGATCCTTTGATCTCACGGGGTTCTCCCTATAAATACGAGAGACAGTCAAATCTGGTACCATTCACGTACTGACCATGACGGAGCATATAATACTGGCGTATCTCAGCTTGACTCCCGAGGTTTTCCTGCACGTTTATGCAGATAAGGTCGATATCATGGAGGAGGTGGGAGACATCTGTGATGCGGACCCTACACAACCGTGCCCGGCCCACATTCGTCTGTCCCGGGAGGGCTGGACCAAATTCAAACGGGTTTTGTCTGGTGAACTGGACGGCGACCTCATCCACTTGTGTCACGATGTGTACATCCGACGCGGCCCTGTCTTTGCTCAAATGGCTCAGCTAGATGGAGGTACAGTGCATTTTACCCTTCACCGTGATCTATGGTCTGCATTGGAAGATGCCGTGGTAGATGTGGATCAAGTGCTTATCAAGCGGTCATCATACGAGTTGGACTGGTCATTTACCATGGACACTGTGGAAGCCAACGAAGAAACTCAGAAAGAAACTCCGGCCCAAGATATACCCGTTATAAATAAACGTTAGAGCCAGGGTCCATCATCATTTGTCACCATGAAGCGCTGGGAGAAGGTGTTGGATAACTTATACTACAGTTCCGACAGTCTGGCGGCCTATAGTGCATTGTCGGCTCTCTATCGAGCGGCCAAAACACAGGGGATACAACGTGCCCAAGTCCGAGATTGGTTAAAAAAACAAGACACCTATACCTTACATCGATCTGTCCGTCGCCATTTTCTACGGAACCGGGTCATCGTGGGAGGAATAGATGCCCAGGGGCAAGCGGATTTGGTCGATATGAGCGCCTTTGCCAAACACAACGATGGGAATCGGTATATCTTGACGTGCATCGATATCCTATCGAAGTATGCGTGGGTGGTACCCATCCGGACGAAAACGGGGGCGAATCTCATAGCGGCGTTCAAAGACATCTTCAAGACTGGGCGCAAACCTTTGTATTTGCAAACCGACGAAGGCACGGAATTCCTCAACAGACCGTTCCAACAGTTTCTGAAAGCCCAGAAGGTGTTTTTCTTCCATACGTACAACGAGACCAAGGCTTCCGTGGTGGAAAGGTTCAACAGGACATTCAAAGGCCGCATGTATAAATATTTCACCTATAAGAATACAAGGCGGTACATCGATGTTCTCCCGAAACTTGTGAGTGGTTACAATCGAGCCTATCACCGGAGTATAGAGAGAGCCCCCATTACCGTGACCCAACGCAATGAAGCCAAGTCCGGCGTGTCTTGTACCCCAGGCAATCACAGCGAACGACGAAGGCGGTGTATACGGTCGGGGACCCTGTACGGATCAGTAAAGTCAAAGGTCAATTTGAGAAAAGTTACTTGCCCAACTGGAGCGATGAGCACTTCCTGATTAAACGGCGCCTACCCCGACAGCAGCGAGTCTATGAACGGGAAGATCTTCAAGGGGAACCGTTGCTAGGGACGTTTTACGAGACGGAATTACAGACTGTCGTAAAAACACAGCAAGACTACTACACGGTGGAGTAGATTTTGAAAACGGAACGTCGACGTGGCAAACTGTTTCATTTCGTCAAATGGCAAGGCTGGCCCAGTTCCTTCAATTCCTGGGTCGCTGCCAACCAGGTGAAACGACTATAAAGCCAGACACCACTGCCGTCATCCTTCATTCCACGTCCGACCACAGTGCTATGGACAAACAGCAGCTGCCTCTGAACACAGCGTCTCCCAAAACGCGCAAAGCGCAAGTGGGCTTTGTGGTGATACTGCTAACCCTGCTGAGTGTGTTGTACGGAGGTGTGTTTTACGACGTAGCCTATGTCAGCACGTTACTTAACCAACTGAGAACACCAGCCATCAGTGAAACCGGTCTACAGATAGCACCAGTCAACCCCGTATCGAGCCCAGTCACCACCACACCCCGTGTACAAGTCCCATCGAGCTCCACACCAAGCTCCACACCTACACCAAGTACACCCACTACGTCTGAAAACCCACCGGATTTCATCCCTCACACTGAACAGACAACGACGATCGACGTTGTACCCACCACCATCATCACTCGCAGTGAACAGACAACGACGACCGACGTTGTACCCACCACCACCACTCCAGTTCACTCGTGCCAAATTTACAAGAGCGGGTTACCACGACAGCGCATACAGCTCGAACCATGGACCCTCGGTGGCAGCATCCCTTCACTTGCGTCATCGCAGGACCGACGGGCTCCGGCAAAACGCACTTCGTCAGGAAGCTCCTTCAACACGCCGACAGCATGATCACCCCACCCATTGCCCGAGTCGTGTGATGTTACGGAGAATGGCAGGCAGCGTATGCAGCAATGCCCCACATCACGTTCGTGGAAGGCCTACCCAACCTGGCCGATTTGGAACCCGACACCTTGGTGGTTCTGGATGATCTCATGGCGGAGACGGATGCGCGGGTCACCCAACTCTTTACCAAAGGCAGCCATCATCGACGGCTCAGCATCATCTACATTGTGCAGAATCTGTTCAGTAAAAACAAAGAACATCGGAACATCAGCTTAAATGCCCACTACCTGGTGGTCTTCAAAAACCCGAGAGATACCACTCAACTGCTGCACCTGGCGAGACAGATGTATCCCGGCCGCACACCGTTTGCGTTGGAAGCCTTTAAAGATGCCACAACCCCTCAGCACGGGTATATGCTCTTCGACCTCAAGCAAGCCACCCCCGACCACCTTCGACTACGGACCGGCATCTTTCCGGAGAGACCCAGCACGTGTACATGCAAAAATAATGTAAACACATCCACAGTGGCGCCCTCAGCTGGGGTGTGTGTTTGATGATGGGGATAATAAAAAGAATTAATACCACAGCATGGTTGACTTTGTCTCTGTTCTCTGAAGTAGATAAAAAAAGCAGAGTTGTGGGTTCTAGCATTAGTTGTACATGATGTCTGCGCGAGTACGGAAGCACGCTCCGACGCTCCGTGTATTGAAGACGGCCCCACCCGAGTTGGTCCGAACCATTGTACGCGGTGCGGACCCTGACCTTGTACGCTGTCTGTGCGAGATCGGGTACAACCTGTTAAAAGGCAACGTTCCACTGACTCCGGCTCAGAAGACCAAGTTGGCCAAGCATAAGACAGGTCTCCGAACCCTAGTCCAGAAGCGGGTTCCTCAAACACAAAAGAAAGAGGTGTTACAGAAAGGCGGCTTTCTCGGGGCCATATTAGCACCGTTGGCCGCTTCCGTGTTGGGTCCAGTATTGGGTGGACTCTTCGGCCGACAATGAACCACACGAAAAAAATGGTCCTCGTCGAACCACGGTTCCTTCAAAAGCTCAAATCGCCTACCCTGTCCCACCTACGGTGAAGACCATAAACACCCTCGATGGAGAGATGCAACAGATCTTACAGAGACCGGGGTTAAGCGACAGTGAGAAAGTACAACGGTACAATGAGACGCTTCGACGGTACATGACGTTCATGGACCAATACAAAACCCTCTCTACCCCAGCACCACCACGTGACACACTGCCTACCTCAGCACCGCTCCAACAGCTGCCATACCAGGGGTACCACCCACAGCCCCACAGTGGGTCGAAGACGAAGTGCTGAAGAGTGTACCTGCATCGTTCAAGAAACAAGCTGGCTTGGTATTACAACGAATGAAACACAATCCTAACATGACTTGGAATGATAAAGGCGAACTCCTGGTACAGAATCAGGTGGTCCCAGGGACCCACATGACGGATTTAGTGAATGACCTGATGCGTCAACGCAGGTCGCACACGGATCCTCGAGGATTGGAGGTCTTCGCCCAAGGCTTGAAAGACATGCATGTACCACAGGAATTGCGGGGAACCCCCACCGCTGGGCCTTTATGCAGTGGTCCCAGCAAACGCCGAGTGACCCACTACTTTCTTGGGAAGCCGAATGGGAACCGGAGTCACCCCCCAAAACACCGCCACCACAACGGGCACCTTCTTTTCAGACCTTTAAAAAACCATCATTGATCAGGACACCCCACATCTCCAGCGCCGTGACACGTAGCAAGTCACCGCGACGAACACGACGCCGGACACAACCGCCCAATGCCTGGAACACCTATTAAAACCAACAGTAGCAGCAGGACAGCTCAGTCGCCATGTTTTACATCACCCTACCCAGTAACAGTTCGCTGGATGTCTTTCCTGACAATACCTTGGCCAAGTACGTCACCCAGTTACCACAACCGTTGCATTTACCTGGACGCTGGGAATGTGGCCTCGTGGATATCCAATACCCTTACTCGTGGTACAACGTGCGAGCCAATGAAGTATGGTACGAGATGACCTACGAAGGCAAAAACACCCGACTCTCCCTCCCCGAATGCCAATACGATACCCCCAAGGAGTTCATGCAGGGGCTGACAAGACTGTTGCATTATAAGGCTCTACGGGAGGTCACGAATGTTTCAAAACCCATCAAATCCTTTCCCTTCAAGAATCACGTGGACTTCGATTACAACGCACACAACGACAAGGCACAGATCCTCCTCACCGCCAACGTGAGTGTCGTGCTGAGTCCTATCCTACAGCAAATGCTGGGTCTCGCTCACGCGACCTACACGGGTCCATCCGAGGACCATGGCCAGACCCCGATGGATATGAAGTCGGGTATGTACGGGCTCTACGTCTACTCGGACGTAGTCGACAACCACATCGTGGGCGATATCAACACACCTCTGTTACGGGTGGTGCCCATTAAAAAGACGTATGGAGATCAAGTCACCCACAGTTTCACTCACATGCTCTACCTACCCGTACGACAAACCGACATCAACACTATCACGGTGGATGTAAGAGATGACACGGGACGACCGGTGGCATTCGAACGAGGAAAAGTGGTGTGACACTTCATTTTCGACAAGCACGTGCTCCCCATTTTGTATAATGAAGGTCCCTTACGAGTGCGATGCACGCAGCTATATGGACTATTATGCCCAACAGGCCGGGGGTGGCCTTCCCGTCTTTAGTGGTGCACGCATGCAACGAGGACATGGGCTGGGGAACATACTCGGGAGTATCGTCAAAACGTTCCTGCCCTTGGTGACGCGTGGAGTGAAAGCGATCGGCAAACAAGCGGTACGCAGTGGACTGCAAGTGGCCGGTGACGTCTTGGGGGGTACGGCACCCAAAGAAGCCTTGAAACGGCGGCCCAAAGAAGCGGGAGGCGTCTTGATCGCCAAAGCACAACGCACCGTAGGGAATAAAAGACCTGCACCACCGAGACCGCGCACCAGTCGACGACCGACCCAGCGACGACGCACATCGAAGACCCAGGATATCTTTTCTTAAACATGTCCTTGATCCACGCAGAGTCCTGCCCCTCCACCAACAGTGAATTTGATTTGTGGACCGTCCCGCCCACACAGCCCAGTGCCGAACAAGGATTATGGGTGGAGCATCTCCTGCTCTCCAGCATCAACGAAACAGGGCCCATCGAGTTCATCATCAGCAATGCGGATACGGTCTATGTGGATTTAGCCCATACATACTTGTATGTGAAAGCCAAGGTCGTCAATGGGGATGGCTCCAGAATCATCCAAGCTGCAACGGTAGGCCCGACGAATCTCTGGCTCCACTCGATGTTTCAACAGGTGGATATATTTCTCAGCGACAAACTCATCAGTGACTCGACCAACACGTACCCCTATCGAGCCTACATCGAAACACTGTTGTCGCATGGACGAGAGGCTAAAAAATCTCAACTGACAGCCGCTTTATTCTACCAGGACACAGCCGAGCACATGGACACGGTGGACAATGAAGGATATAACAAACGGAAGGCTTTCACTGCGAACGACGCCTCGGTGGATCTCATGGGTAGACTACACGCAGACATGTTCATGCAAGACCGGTACCTCTTGAACAAGATCCCCATCAAAATCCGACTGATACGGGCGCCTCCGACCTTCGCCTTGATGGCCACTAACGTAGACGGGCATGCAGCCGACTATAAGATTATCATCCAAGACGCACTCCTGTATGTCCGAAAAGTGAAACCGAATCCAGCCGTTCAATTGGGACACATGAAAGCCTTGGAAACAGAACCAGCCCAGTACCCTATCCGACGTGTACAAACCAAAGTGTTCTCTGTGCCTGCTGGAAATATGGGCGCCAACAAAGAAAACCTGTTCCTGGGGAACTACCCAAGCGATTGATCCTGGCCTGTGTGGAAAATACCAGTTTCAGCGGAGCCTACCCAGAGAATCCGTTTGACTTTAAACATTTCGGCATCAATTTTGTGGCCCTGCATGTGGATGGACAACAGGTGCCAGCCACGGCCTTAACACCGAACTTTGGGCGCAGGAATTTCATTCGAGCCTATCAGAGCCTGTTTACAGCCACCGGTCAAATCAACCAGGACGAAGGGAATATGATCAGTCGGGAGACTACGCGAACGGATACACGTTGTTCTGTTTCGATCTGACCCCCACCTTAGAGAACGACCATCAGCTGGCCCTGGCCAAGCAAGGCAACTTACGGTTGGAAATCCACTTTGCACGAGCCCTGGGACCACCGTCAATGTGATCTGCTACGCCGAGTTTGACAACATCATTCAAGTGGACAAGGCGCGCAACGTCCTATGTGACTTCTCCACCTAACATGGATACAGACCAGATAACCACCGTGCTGAAGAATGACCCAGGGACACGTATGGTCTTTCAAGGGGTGTTCGGCCGAGATGTGTTCCCATTAGACCGTATGTATCCTGCTGCATACGTTCTCAACACGGACCCGATGGATCGGCCCGGTGAACATTGGGTGGCCGTGTACTTGACAGAAGCGCAGGGCGAATACTTGGACCCGTACAGCCTGCCACCCCTCCATCCCCATTTAACAGACTTCATGGATCAAGGCACAGAGACGTGGTGTTGGAACAATCAAACGTTGCAAAGCCTGACCAGTAGCGTGTGCGGACAATATTGCTTGTTTTAACTGTACCATCGATGCTGGGGCAGAACCTTATCTACCATCGTACAGATGTTTGACGAGTACCCCAAGGCCGAGGACCGCGATGTACTCGTATATGACTGGGCCGTCCATCATTTCAATGTACAAGCCCCGTTCTGGGCTTAAGTTCTTTCAATGTACAAGCCCCCTGTTCTGGGCTTAAGTTTACAAGCCCCCTGTTCTGGGCTTCAGTTCTTTCAATGTACAAGCCCCCTGTTCTGGGCTTCAGTTTTCACGTGGTTGTTCTCACGTTGCTGTTGTTGAATAAAAAAAATGAGATCTCACCCAAAAAAACCTGTCTTGTGTGTTTTCTATATAAGCATACTGCATGAAGGCTATAACAGACGTGGGGATTCGGTGAAACTGGCTTCGAACACCGTGGAGAAAGTAGCCCATCAGTGGCCTAGGATAATCCGAAATTCACCCGCGCAGACGTGCGGACGGATAACCCGCGCGCGCGCTGCGGCCGAATAATCCGCGCGCTGCGGCCGGGGCGGGCCGGGGCGGGCCGGGGAAAACCCGGATGTTGAACATCCGGACCCTACGTCTAAGGGGAACATTGGAACTCTTCTGTGTTCGAAGGTAGTTTTACTGAAACCCGGAAGTGACGTCTGTGCGAACAACCCACACCACCACCCAACCACAACCATGGACCCCTAGTGGTGGGTCACCCACACACACACACACTCCCTCACGCATCCCCCAACATGCCTGCTTTCTATATTACGACCAGACTGCGCATGCGCAGACTCTTGAATACGGACGAACCCTGAGTCCAATCGGATGCTGCTTCACAAGAGCTTCAACATAAGACCTCATACGACTCCATCGGACCCATAGTGACCCCTCTCGGCGCCAAAATGTCTATTTTCATACACGTTCTCTACTGCGCATGCGCAGAATGACGTCAGTTCCACGTCACACCCAGCCCGTCGGATATTCCTCACGACTGCTTTACATTGATACCTTACTCGATCCCATCGGCCCAATAGTGGCCCACCTAAACCTCAACACGTCTATTGCTATACTACGGCCAGACTGCGCATGCGCAGGCTATTGACAATGAACGACACACTAGCCCAGGCGGATGCTCCCTCACGAGAGCTTCAAAATAAGACCTCATACGACACCATAGGATCATTAGGGGCTCACCTAAACCCTCAAACGTCTATGTCCACACCCTTTTTCCAGAATTCCCTGTCTGTGCATGCGCAGAATGTGGACAACGGCCGATACACTAGTCCAATCGGCTGCCCCCTCACATAGGCTTCACATTGATACCTCACTCAACTCCATCGGCTCATTAATGGCTCACCTAGATCCCAAAACGTCTATTCCCATACCCTTTGTCTATTGCGCATGCGCAGAATGACGATATTCCGACCCACATCCACCCAGTGGAATGCCCCCTCACATAGGCTTCACATTGATACCTCATACGACTCCATCGACCCACTAGTGGCCCACCTAGACCCCAAAACGTCTATTTCCATACCCTTGGTCTACCGCGCATGCGCAGAATGACCATATTATAATAATAATAATAATAATAAAAGGCTTTATTTATAGTCGATATCACACTCTTAGGCTGTCGCCTTTCTACCAGAGGGCCGACATATAGAGATAATGTACAATAGCAAGTATATATACAAATAGAAAATAATAAATTGTTTACATAAATAATAAAAATTTGTAAATATGTATATATTGCACAGCTGAAATAACTAAGACTAACTATCTAGCTAGGCTCTGAGCATATGCTGCCTGAGTGTGGATTTAAAAACGTGAAGGCTGCTGGACTTCCTTATTTCGACTGGAATTTCATTCCAAATTTTGGGGCCGTTGTACGAAAAGCTCTTTTCCAAAATTTTTGTTCTATGTGCTGGCATGTACAATGAATGTGTCTGCGTTGATCGTGTTTGCCTTTCGTGTATATCTTGGGTAACCGCCAACAGGTTCCTTAAATAAGGAGGCGACAGGCCATGCAATGTTTTGTAAACTTGGACGGATTCGTTAAATTGTACATATTTTGGAAAAGGAAGCCAATTCATTCTAAGAAAGAGATCAGTCTTGGGAGTATAGAAATCTGCATCGAGAATAGTTCTCGCAATTCGTGCCTGCAGACGTTCCATTTTATTTAATATAGGGATGCTCCATTTACCCCAAACTGTCGAACAGAAATCGAAATGGGGGAGGATAAAACAATTATAAAAAGTTTTGCGTGCATGTAAAGGCAAAAATTGTTTAATTTTCCGTAGTTTGAAGAGATAGAATCCTATTTTGCGGGAAGCAGCATTAACTTGTTTGTCCCACGAAAGATCATCGTCTACTAAAATGCCTAATAATTTCTCGCATGTAGAATTTCCCACCCCCACCCCCAGCCCATCGGATGCCCCCTCACATAGGCTTCACATTGATACTTCACTCGACTCCATCGCACCACTAGGGAATCCCCTAGATCCCAAAACGTCTATTTCCATACCCTTGGTCTACCGCGCATGCGCAGAATGACCATATTCCAACCCCACACCCAGCCCATCGGATGCCCCCTCAGATCGGCTTCACATTGATACCTCACTCGACCCCATCGGACCATTAGTGGCTCCCCTAGATCCAAAACGTCTATTTCCATACCCTTGATCTACCGCGCATGCGCAGAATAACCATATTCCAACCCCACACCCAGCCCATCGGATGCCCCTTCACGAATGCTTCACATTGATACCTCATATGACCCCATCGGTACACTAGTGACTCCTCTCGCCCCCTTTGGGGATCTTCGTGTCTCTTCGGTGATCTCCGTGACATCTTCGCAACATTGTAGCGAACGTGCAACAATGTTGCAATTCGGGAGCCAGGTGTTCGGCACGTGACAACCCCAAGCAGACGACAGCGAAATTCTGGCGGGAAATGCAACATTGTAGCGAACGTGCAACAATGTTGCAATTCGGGGAGCCAGGTGTTCGGCACGTGACAACGCCAAGCAGACGACAGCGAAATCCCCACAGACAGCTCAGTACATGTCCTATCATGTTCAAAAATGACCATCCCCATACCCCATACAGGCCTGTATATTGTATAATACAGACCCCTATTGTAGGTGTAATCGAAAAGACACGGAGGTACCCGAAAAGACACGGACCTGACCGAAGAAACACGGAGATCACCCAAGAGACACAAACGGACCCGCACCGAAAAGACACGGACCTGACCGAAGAGACACGGAGGTGAACGACATTGTGGGAAAAACCCCACAGACAGGTCAGTACATGTTCCCACGGACCTCACCGAAAAGACACGGAGGTGAACGATATTGTGGAAAAAACCCACAGACAGGTCAGTACATATCCTATCATGTTCACAGGTCACGCGCCATTCACCCAGACCGGAAGTGACGTCATACGGCATGTTCACAGGTCACGCCCCATTCACCCAGACCGGAAGTGACGTCATACGGGACTGGTTGCGCCCCCTGGCGGAAAAAGGGGAATCAAGAGTTACCTCCCTGGAAAATAGGACAGTATCTGCGCACTCCCTACTACTGAGGGCCTTCATGGAGAACTGCAGCTAAAACTAACCAGAATACCGAAGGGTTCACCCAGCTGATGTTGAACTCCTCCACATGTGATCTACTGCTTTCTGACTATTGCTTGTTCCACATAGACCTGCTTAGTAGAGAAAGCTCAACAATCATTTAGGACTTCGTGAACTGATTCATTTGTATTTAACAGGTAGTTGGCATTTTAAATGGCATTTCATACGTGTATGCCTGTATGTACATTACTACGCGTTTAGCGGTGCTGCTGAAAACAATCGTAGAGATTTGAGGAATACAGAACAAAACAGAACATGGCCTCATGTTCGATCTCAAAATCTGCCAGCTCGACTGCTGGATTACCCAGTAATTGGCCCAAGGTCTGGTGGGGCCAATACTGAATCCATGGCATTTTCCCCAGTGGACATTTCACCCAGCGGACATTTCCCCCATGGACATTTCCCCCCAGTGGGCATTTCCCCCAGTGGACATTTCCCCCACCCTATATTTTTAGGTTATTTTGAACATAGTTTTTAAATAATTTGGCAAAAACACATTTTATTTTTTTTGAATATTTTTTTAATTTTCTATAAAAAGGATATAAGGATTTCCACATATGTTTTACGATAACTGAGCCACATAGTGCTAAGATTTTACACATACAGTATATAGCAGTATTATAGCACATATATTTACGATAAGTTTTAAGAGGAAGCACATTAGGGGAGATTGGGGTACAGTGGGACAAGCCGTCTAGCTCTTTTGCTAAGAACAAGAGGCACATACCATTATTATCAGCAGAAAGCTATCACCCCCATACAAGTTCTATATTGATTACAAGTAAAACCTATCATTGGTAATAAATTAGGCGCACAAAAACTGTTTTTGAGCAGTTCAAGTAAATGTTTAGGACTGAGGATGATAGTTCGTTATGAGAAGTTTTCAGCAGTACTTCATTGCTGTTTTGTTACTACTGAGAGAGGATGAACAAAGGTACACTTTAATTATATCGATTTAGTATCTCAGCTGTATGTATTAGTTTTTTGTCATAAAAAGGAATATATCATGCACCTGGAGCAGAGTGGGACACTTTTGCCGGGGCACACTGGGACAATAATAATCAAATGGTGAAATTTCCTTTCATCCTAAAATGCCATCAAAGTGCATTATTTTGTTTCCTAGATGGTAATATTTGCTAATCCTATCAGATTTGATGAGTTTTACTAAAACTTTCAAAGTCAAATGCTTTCGTTGGGATGACAATCACACAAAATAATGTTTTCCTCAAATTTGGCTCCTGGGAAATATTTTACGTAAAGCAGGGTCCGAAAATAACAACTAACTTAACCACCGCTGTTGAATCTTCTAAACTCCTATGAAACATATTAGTATATACTTCTTATAAAATGTATATTGATTATTGTCCCATTGCACCCCAGTGGGTGTCCCAGAGTACCCCATAGTGGGGCAAACTGGGACACATTTTTTTTAGGGTTTTAAAACAGAATTCTGGAGAAAAGTATAACAGATATTTCAGATTTTTTGTGTGACGATGTGATAATAAGTATAAGTTATAACGAGAGTATACAAGGCTACACTACAGGACAATAATAACAGAGATTTGTCAAAACGGTGAAAAATGTCCCAGTGTACCCCAATCTCCCCTATATACTATATAGCACATTTTTAAACAATATAGTGGATCACATATTGATAACATTTAATATTCATATACATATTATATATTTTAACATTTTAAGAAAACATTAGATCACATAGTGGTAAAATGAAAGATGTATTTAAGAACAATATTATTTTGTTCTATTTCTTACCTCAGTTTTCAACTACAAACAGTTAATTTTATGCTATATATACCATGTATACATCTTTTATATTGTTTTAAAATGTGCTATAAGACTGTATAATACTGCTAGATACTGTGTATATGTATAATATCTTATCACTATGTGACTCATTTATTGTATGTGGAAATTCTTATATCCTTATATATAAAAAACAAAATAAAAATATAAAAACAAATTGGTGGGGGAAATGTCCACTGGGGGAAATGACCACTGGTGGAAATATCCATGGGGGAAATGTCCACTGGGGGAAATGTCCGTACACCGCCAATACTATAGGCTGGACTGGTCGCCTCATCACGTAGAATACTCCAAATCTAGTAGGGTAAGCGACAACCAGGAATATTTTCACACCTTATCAAGTTTGCTTGTGATTTGTTTGCGCGGTGAAATATCAGGCTATCAAAAGTGTTGAAACAAATCCAGCCTAGGTCATTAAAATGATTTGTTTTCAACGTGATTTTGTCCTTTTTATGATAGTGAGGATCTCATTTACACGACGTAAGTCTGAGCATTGACCCGCAAATTCTTTGTATAATCACAAGCGCTGCTTTCATCGCAATGTCTTACATCGATTGTAAAATAAACGTCGTGTTTCATGAACTACTCACCTTGATGCTGATAATTTTGTTATAGTTCCGCTGTAGGTATTTCTGTTTTTGTTTTGTTTTTCTTTTTTTTTCACATTCGCCTTTATTTGGGGATCGTCGCGTTTTGGAACACACGTGGCTTACAGATAGATCGAGAGTTGACCGATCAAGGCTTATAATGTTTCTAGTTGGCTTTTTTTTCTTATTGAAGTCAACGCTTTCCTGTTGCTTCAATGCATTTTGCTGAGAAGCAACAGGAACTTGATAATGTGATGTCTAGCACTGTAATATCACTTGTCTTTATTTCACCATGTAAGCGTCCTGTCTGTGTCTTGGTGTCTTGTGTGCTGTCCTCTGTGTTTCATAGGGTGGATGGAGGGTGTTTGGTTCCATGCTGCTTCAAAGATTTCTTCTTTGAAGTAGCAGGAACGCAACTTGGCTGGGTGGGGCGTAGTTGGTTCGTCGCGATATAGCTGAAATATTGTTGAAAGCCACGTTAAATTCTGTTCACTCACTCACTCACTCACTCATCGGCATAGGCATACAGTGTATACAACATAGTTTTTCGTTCATTTATTTTTCTAGAATATGTAATTAAGAAATCATCTGACTGCAGGTCCTTAGCCACAGGCTATCGTTCAGTAGATGAGAGATGGCTAAATGACTTTGTTCATCTGTTCACGCACGCGTGCCGTCACTTTGGCTCCAAATGTTACTGATAACAGGAGTTATAAATAATAACATAGTCTTAATTTCATTCTAATGAGACAATTCCACTGAACACTAAAATAAAGAACGACTGCTTTGATCATATCTACATCTATCACCAACAGTGCCTTGAGGTATGCCTTTTTTGTTGATTCTATAGAGCTGAGACAATAGAATCTATTAGTAATGCATGAGAGATATATTAATAATGAGGGAAAATTCCCTTCTTCAAACAACACGTATTCAAGAAACAATATTAGCACATGTTTGATCGCTATAGCTGAAGCCATTACTACAATATTATCACCGAAGTTACACAGTCATTCCCAGAGCGGAGTAAGAACAATGGACGTGGATGGATGGAGAGGTGATAGATAGGTATGCTTATCGGCAAACATATGGTGTTCTGTTTCGGCCATTTTTGCGTCGCGCGTGGCAGGCTACGGAAAGGGCAACGTCGCCCACGACGTCGACATCGCCCATCCCGTCGCCCAAGACGTCGCCCTTCCCGTCGCGTTTTGATAATGTTAAGAGATAGAACGCGACGCGACGTCGTCCTGTTTAAACGCGACGTCGCTCATCCCGTCGCCTTCTGGTATTTTAGGACAAAATCGAGCTGCGCATGCTCAGGGAGCAGCTATTGCGATGTGGATCGTATGGTGAGGCCGCCATTTCATGAATGAGCTATATGTCGGCGTAAATGAATAATGATTATCCTGCATTATCGTATAGCTTTTAATATAAATGGTGTTAAATATTAGTCCATGCTTGGAATGATACTTATTATGAAACTATCTCTCGGAAAGTCTGTAACTCGCTGTGTTGTACTGTACACATATTTTCGCTTCCAAAAGATACGCAACCCCCCACATCCGTACATCGCCTTGAAATTCTTTATTCCCATTGGATTTATGTGTGTGTGTGTGGCTTTTATGTGTGCTTTTATGTGTTTGTGTGTTTTCCTTTTTTTCGTTTTCATTTGAAAATACCTTTTTATTTACTGCTGTCCAACACTGCATACCGGTACTCAACCTGTCACGTCCCGAGAGATTGTACTGTAGATCTATAAGCTTTCAATTTAGCGCAGAGAGATAGTTGTATAGCTCTCAAAAAAGAAGAACAAAAAGCAATTATGATGGAATTGAAGTTATTTTACTGTGAGAATTATTTTCTCTCTACTCTTTCTAAAAATTGATTAAAGAATATTAGTACTTCTGCACTCTTCGAATTATCCGGCATTTCCACGATCGTACTAGACGTTTGACGACAATTGAACTTAAAATGCAGGGATTCTTTCCTCAATTTCAAGAAAAATTTAAATCTCGTTGATATGCGCTCTTAAAATAATTCAGGGATTTTGTTTCAGGTTTTGTTCAGGCCATTTGACGACAATTGTGTTTCAAGGAAAAAAATACACAGAATTTTTTTAATTTTTCTTGAAATTGAGGAAAGAATCTCTGCCGTTAAGAGCAACCTATCCGAACTCCAATAACTCGTCCTGAATTTTATGTTCAATCGTCTAGTACGATCGTAGAAATGCCGGATGATTTGAAGAGTGCAGAAGTACTAATATTCTTTAGCCAATTCTTAGAAAGAGTAGAAAGAATAATAGACAGTAAAATAACTTCAATTCCATCACTTCAATTCCATCATAATTTTCTTTTTTTCTTTTTGAGAGCTATAGGACTATCTCTCTCCCCTAAATGGAAAGCTTATAGATATACACTACAATCTGTCGGGACGTGACAGGTTGAGGACCGGTATACAGTGTTGGACAGCAGTAAATAAAATGATATTTTCAACGGCCTGGTCAATGTGGTCACATAAGAAGTATATACTGTACGGACATCTGAAAAATGAAGGTCAATGTGGTCACATAAGAAGGTATACTGTACGGACATCTGAAAAGACATCTGAAAAATGAAAACACACAAACACATAAAAGCACACATAAAAGCCACACACACATACACGCGTAAATCCAATCGGAGTAAAGAAATTCAAGACGATGTGCGGATGTGGGGATTGCGTATCTTTTGGAAGCGAAGACATAATGTGTATAGTGCAACACAGCGAGTTGCAGACTTTCCGAACGGTTGGTTCACGAAGACTTTGTGATCGTTTTGTATATTTCGGTTCAAAAACAATATACAATCCGTACTGTAATATACGCTCATACTATTCAGCTTGTATCACTGACGTCCCTACTCTCCTCAAGGAGAGAAGTGACGCCAGTGATACAAGCTGTTTATCAGCGTAACTGTAATAATGCGTGCTGTTGAATGCCGAAGCCATCTCTGCTGATTGATAAAAGGAAGGATAGAAATAAAGATATATATACAAAGTGATTCCAGTGATCCGTAATTTTGAACGAAATAGTCACGTGTAATAATGGTTACCATGGTTATACGTGTAGTTTGTTCAGTATGGGGACCGGGCATGATGTAACAGGGGCTGCTGCAACGATGCGTTAGTAGTATACACCGAGCATTTCGAGCCAAAAGCGCTTCAGTGCGCATGCGCAGAACCTTTTTGTGACGTCACAGCACAAAAAATGTGGCGGTATTGCGGCGGTGTGCGCATGCGTGTGGGGTGGGTGGTGGGATGGATGGTGGGTTTAAGATGGCGGCTGTGGGGTGGGTGGTGGGATGGATGGTGGGTTTAAGATGGCGGCTGTGGGGTCGGTGGTGGGATGGATGGTGGGTTTAAGATGGCGGCTGTGGGGTGGGTGGTGGGATGGATGGTGGGTTTAAGATGGCGGCTGTGGGGTGGGTGGTGGGATGGATGGTGGGTTTAAGATGGCGGCTGTGGGGTGGGTGGTGGGATGGATGGTGGGTTTAAGATTACAGCCCGAATCATAACGGACTGAAATTATTGAACCAGCACAGGGGCTTGGACTAGAAAGAGGGGGAGGGGGTTGTTTTTGTCGTTGGCGACCCTGTGCGACATGTTACTACTTTTACATCGGTAAAAGGAATAACATTACAGCCCGAATCATAACGGACTGAAATTATTGAACCAGCACAGGGGCTTGGACTAGAAAGAGGGGGAGGAGGGGTGTTTTTGCATGATTGCAGATATTGTCACTGTCGTTGGTGTCTAGACTTGTTCTGGGTTGTACAGTTCTGCCATGCGGAGGATGGATACTAGTATTTCGCTGACGTCCTAGTAATAAACATAATCTATAGGTGTTGTACCATGTTAATAGAATCAGTCTAGCATCTGTACCACCCTAGGGTCGAGTGTTTATTGTCCCGTGTATCTCCGCAAGAAAACAACAAACAAAATGGCGGCTCCAGGATGGTGTGGGGATGCCCTTTCCATATCACGGCGTCGACCGTAGCGCCATCTGCACACATTGACGCAAGGGAGACAACTCGTGTAGCCTAAGGGTATGAAAATAGCCGTGTTGGAGCTAGGGGAGTTACTACTGGTCCAATGGGGTCGAGTGAGGTATCCATGTGAAGCTTAGGTGAAGGGGCATCTGATGGGGTGGGTGTGGGGTTGAACTAGTGGCATTCTGCGCATGCGCGGTGGCCCAAGGTTATGGACATAGACATTTTGGATCTAGGTGAGTTACTACTGGTCCGATGGGGTCGAGTGAGGTATCAAAGTGAAGCCTAGGTGAAGGGGCATCTGACTGGACTAGCCGGTTTGAACTAGCGTCATTCTGCGCATGCGCGGTGGCCCAAGGGTATGGAAATAGCCGTGTTGGGAGCTAGCGAAGCCAATAATGGTCCGATGGGGTCGAATGAGGTATCAAAGTGAAGCTTAGGTGAAGGGGCATCAGACTGGACTAGTGGCTCGGCCGTTGTCACCATTCTGCGCATGCGCGGTGGCCCAAGGGTATGGACATAGACGTTTTGGAGCTAGGGGAGCCCCTAATGGACCAATGGGGTCGAGTGAGGTATCAAAGTGAAGCTTAGGTGAAGGGGCATCTGATGGGTTGGGTGTGCGAAGCTCTCGTCCAATCAGAAGCGAGTATTTCAAATCCGTCCCAGAGCTCTCGTCCAATCAGAAGCGAGTATTTTGACCCGGTGCATTATGGGACATATCCAAGATGGGGGCACGTATGTTCAAGATGGCGGCACATCCGGTGTCGAAAACTGGTCCTTTTGTCGGGATGTGGTCACCTAGTGTCGAAAACTGGACCCTGTATGGATCCCGCTAGACGTTTTGGAGCTAGGGGAGCCCTTAATGGGCCAATGGGGTCGAGTGAGGTATCAAAGTGAAGCATTCGTGAAGGGGCATCTGATGGGCTGGGTGTGGGGTTGAACTATCGGCATTCTGCGCATGCGCAGTCTGGCCGTAGTATAGAAATAGACGTGTTGGGGTGTAGGTGGGCCCCTAGTGGGTCGATGGGATCGAGTGAGGTATCCATGTGAAGCCTAGGTGAGGGAGTTACACTAGGGTGTCGTATCCATTCTGCTGCGCAGGTCACGTGGGGGTTGTGACGTCACTTCCGGGTTTTTCACTAAACTACCTCCAAACCCAGAAGAGTTCCAACGTTCAACCCTCCGGGGTGTTTTCCCGCCCCGCCCCGCAGCGCGAGCGCGCGCGCGCGCGCGGGTTCTCCCGAAGTGCGCGCGTCATCCCCGGCAGTGCCCGCGCGCGGACGCGGGTCAAAAGGTCAAAGGGTCACCTCCAGGTCAAACGGTCCAATGTCCAATGAGACAATGTTGCGGCATCGATATAGTCAGAGCTTGAGGACAAAAAAGGGGATTCTAGATGAACCTGGGAAAGATGGGCAGGTCCATTTGGACCAATCAGCGGTCGAGAAAAAAGAGCCAATCAGCGTTCGAGAAAAAGAACCAATCAGCGGTCGAACAATCAGCCAATCGAATTGGGGTACTCACGGTGTGTTTCGCTGACGTCCGCGCCTACATCTGGGTTCCCGACTGATCATATTCCCTTCGTCCTGGTTGATTTGACCGGTGGCTGTAAACAGGCTCTGATAGGCTCGAATGAAATTCCTCCGCCCAAAGTTCGGTGTTAAGGCCGTGGCTGGCACCTGTTGTCCATCCACATGCAGGGCCACAAAATTGATGCCGAAATGTTGAAAGTCAAACGGATTCTCTGGGTAGGCTCCGCTGAAACTGGTATTTTCCACACAGGCCAGGATCAATCGCTTGGGTAGTTCCCCCAGGAACAGGTTTTCTTTGTTGGCGCCCATATTTCCAGCAGGCACAGAGAACACTTTGGTTTGCACACGTCGGATAGGGTACTGGGCTGGTTTTGTTTCCAAGGCTTTCATGTGTCCCAATTGAACGGCTGGATTCGGTTTCACTTTTCGGACATACAGGACTGCGTCTTGGATGACAATCTTATAGTCCGCTGCATGCCCCTCTACGTTAGTGGCCATCAAGGTGAAGGTCGGAGGCGCCCGTATCAGTCGGATTTTGATGGGGATCTTGTTCAAGAGGTACCGGTCTTGCATGAACATGTCTGCGTGCAGTCGACCCATCATATCCACCGAGGCATTGTTCGCAGTGAAAGCCTTCCGTTTGTTATATCCCCCATTGTCCGCCGTGTCCATGTGCCCGGGCGTGTCCTTGTAGAATAAAGCGGTTGTCAGCTGAGATTTTTTAGCCTCTCGGCCATACGACAACAGTGTCTCGATGTAGGCTCGATAGGGGTACGTGTTGGTGGAGTCACTGATGAGTTTGTCGCTGAGAAAAATATCCACCTGCTGAAACATCGAGTGCAGCCAGAGATTCGTCGGGCCCACCGTTGCTTGGTCAGCGATTCTGGTGCCAGCTCCATTGACCACCTTGGCTTTCACATACAAGTAGGTATGGGCTAAATCCACATAGGCCGTATCCGCATTACTGATGGTGAACTCGATGGGCCCGGTTTCGTTGATGCTGGAGAGCGGGAGATGCTCCACCCATAATCCTTGTTCGACACTGGTCTGTGTGGGCGGCACGGTCCACAAATCAAATTCACTGTTGGTGGAGGGGCAGGACTCGGCGTGGATTAAGGACATGTTTTAAGAAAAGATATCCTTTGTCTTCTTCGATGTGCGTCGTCGCTGGGTCGGTCGTCGACTGGTGCGTGGTCTCGGTGGGGCAGCTCTTTTATTCCCAACGGTGCGTTGTGCGTTGGCCACCAAGGTGGTGGTGGTGGTGGTGGTGGTGCTGTTGCTGGGGTAGACAGGGTTTTGTATTGGTCCATGAACGTCATGTACCGTTGAAGCGTCTCATTGTACCGTACTTTCTCACTGTCGCTTAACCCCGGTCTCTGTAAGATCTGTTGCATCTCTCCATCGAAGGTGTTTATGGTCTTCACCGTAGGTGGGACAGGATAGGGTGATTGAAGGTTTTGCAGGAACCGTGGTTCGACGAGGACCATTTTTTTCGTGTGGTTCATTGTCGACCGAAGAGTCCACCCAATACTGGACCCAACACGGAAGCGGCCAACGGTGCTAAGATGGCCCCGAGAAAGCCGCCTTTCTGTAACACCTTTTTTTTGTGTTTGAGGGACCCGCTTGTGGACTAGGGTTCGGAGACCTGTCTTATGCTTGGCCAACTTGGTCTTCTGAGCCGGAGTCAGTGGTACGTTGCCTTTTAACAGGTTGTACCCGATCTCGCACAGACAGCGTGCAAGGTCAGGGTCCGCACGGCGTACAATGGTTCGGACTAACTCGGGTGGGGCCGTCTTCAATACACGGAGCGTGGGAGCGTGGGAGCGTGCTTCCGTACTCGCGCAGACATCCTGTACAACTAATGCCAGAACCCACAACGCTGCTCTTTTTATCTACCTCAGAGATCACAACCCTGCTGTGGTATTCATTCTTTTTATTATCTCCATCATCAAACACACACACACATCCCAGCTGGGTGCGCCACTGTGGGTGTGTTTACATTATTTTTGCATGTACACGTGGTGGGCCTCTCCGGGAAAGATGCCGGTCCGTAGTCGAAGGTGGTCGGGGGTGGCTTGCTTGAGGTCGAAGAGCATATACCCGTGCTGAGGGGTTGTGGCATCTTTGAAAGGCTTCCAACGCAAACGGTGCGCGGCCGGGATACATCTGTCTCGCCAGGTGCAGCAGTTGAGTGGTATCTCTCGGGTTTTTGAAGACCACCAGGTAGTGGGCATTTAAGCTGATATTCCGATGTTCTTTGTTTTTACTGAACAGATTCTGCACAATGTAGATGATGCTGAGCCGTCGATGATGGCTGCCTTTGGTAAAGAGTTGGGTGACCCGCGCATCCGTCTCCGCCATGAGATCATCCAGAACCACCAAGGTGTCGGGTTCCAAATCGGCCAGGTTGGGTAGGCCTTCCACGAACGTGTTGTGGGGCATTGCTGCATACGCTGCCTGCCATTCTCCGTAACATCACACGACTCGGGCAATGGGTGGGGTGATCATGCTGTCGGCGTGTTGAAGGAGCTTCCTGACGAAGTGCGTTTTGCCGGAACCCGTCGGTCCTGCGATGACGCAAGTGAAGGGATGCTGCCACCCAGGGTCCATGGTTCGAGGTGTATCCGTTGTCGTGGTAACCCGCTCTTGTAAATTTCGTACGAGTGAACTGGAGTGGTGGTGGGTACAACGTCGGTCGTCGTTGTCTGTTCACTGTCAGGGATGGTGCTGGGGGTGGGTACAACGTGGGTCGTCGGTTCACTGTGAGGGATGAAATCCGGTGGGTGTTCAGACGTAGTCGATGTACTTGGTGTAGGTGTAGAGCTTACACTCGTTGTGGCTTGTACACGGGGTGTGGTGGTGATGACTGGGCTCGATTCGACTGGTGCTCTCTGTAGACCGGTTTCGCTGGTGCCTGGTGTTCTCAGTTGGTTAAGTAACGTGCTGACATAGGCTACGTCGTAAAACACACCTGCGTACAACACACTCAGCAGGGTTAGCAATAGCACCCCAAAGCCCACTTGTGCTTTGCGCGTTTTGGGAGACGCTGTGTTCAGAGGCAGCTGTTGTTTGTCCATAGCACTGTAGTCGGACGTGGAATGAAGGAGGACGGCAGTGGTGTCTGGCTTTATAGTCGTTTCACCTGGTTGGCCGCGACCCAGGAATTGAAGGAACTGGGCCAACCTTGCCATTTCACGAAATGAAACAGTTTGCCACGTCGACGTTCCGTTTTCAAAATCTGCTCCACCGTGTAGTAGTCTTGCTGTGTTTTTACAACAGGCTGTAATTCCGTCTCGTAAAACGTCCCCAGCAACGTTTCCCCTTGGAGATCTTCCAGTTCATAGACTCGCCGCTGTCGGGGTAGGCGCCGTTTAATCAGGAAGTGCTCATCGCTCCAGTTGGGCAAGTAACTTTTCTCGAACTTGCCCTTGACTTTACTGATCCGTACAGGGTCCCCGACCTTGTACACCGCCTTCGTCGTTCGCTGCGATGGCCTGGGGTACAAGACACGCCGGACTTGGGCTTCATTGCGTTGGGTGACGGTAATGGGGGCTCTCTCTATACTCCGGTGATAGGCTCGATTGTAACCCCTCACCAGTTTCGGGAGAACATCGATGTACCGCCTTGTATTCTTATAGGTGAAATATTTATACATGCGGCCTTTGAATGTCCTGTTGAACCTTTCCCCCACGGAAGCCTTGGTCTCGTTGTAGGTATGGAAGAAAAACACCTTCTGTTTCTTGAGAAAGGCTTGGAACGGTCTGTCGAGGAATTCCGTGCCTTCGTCGGTTTGCAAATATAAAGGTTTGCGCCCGGTCTTGAAGATGTCTTTGAACGCCGCTATGAGATTTTCGTCCGGATGGGTACCACCCACGCATACTTGGATAGGATATCGATGCACGTCAAGATATACCGATTCTCATCGTTGTGTTTGGCAAAGGCGCTCATATCGACCAAATCCGCTTGCCCCTGGGCATCTATTCCTCCCACGATGACCCGGTTCCGTAGAAAATGGCGACGGACAGATCGATGTAAGGTATAGGTGTCTCGTCTTCTTAACCAATCTCGGACTTGGGCACGTTGTATCCCCTGGGGTTTGGCCGCTCGATAGAGAGCCGACAATGCACTATAGGCTGCCGGACTGCCGGGACTGTAGCATAAGTTATCCAGCACCTTCTCCCAGCGCTTCATGGTGACACAATGATGATGCACCCTGGCTCTATCGTTTATTTATAACGGGTATATCTTGGGCCGGAGTTTCTTTCTGATTTTCTTCATTGGCTTTCACAGTGTCCATGGCAAATGACCAGTCCAACTCGTCTGATGACCGCTTGATAAGCACTTCATCCACATCTACCACGGCATCTTCCAATGCAGACCATAGATCAGGGAGAAGGGTAAAATGCACTGTACCCCCATCTAGCCGAGCAAATTGAGCAAAGAAAGGGCCGCGTCGGATGTACACATCGTGACACAAGTGGATGAGATCGCCGTCCAGTTCACCAGACAACACCCGTTTGAATTTGGTCCAGCCCTCTCGGGACAGACGAATGTGAGCGGGCACGGTTGTGTAGGGTCCGCATCACAGATGTCTCCCACCACCTCCTCCATGATATCGACCTTATCCGCATACACGTGCAGGAAAACCTCGGGGGTCAAGCTGAGATACGCCAGTATCACACGCTCCGCCATGGTCAGTACGTGAATGGTACCAGAGTTGACTGTTTCTCGTATTTATAGGGACAACCCCGTGAGATCAAAAGGATCAGGTGGTCATATCACTGGGCTGGTTGAGTGTAGCCGGGTAATCAATGGCATCGTCGTCGGGTTCATGTAGTTGTTCATTGGGTTCTGCCGCCGATTCTCTCAGGGCACGAGCCCACTCCAACTCATCTAATGACCGCTCGTCCGGTGTAAACAGCTGGTCCACGATTGACACCACTTTCTCGAAGGCTGTCCACAGAGCGGGGTCTAGGGTGAAGCCTCGCGTGGGGTCTTGGTAGCGGCCCAGACGTGGGAAGAAAGGTCCACGGTATACGTAGATGGCATTGTCTATGTGGATGACGTGTCCATCGAGCTCGCCGCTCAACACCCGTTTAAATTTGGTCCAGCCGTAACGAGGTAGCGTCACCGTATTCGATACGGTCTCAGCGGGCGACCAGCAAACTCCACGGTCTTCCACCAGGGTGACTTTATCTTCATAGACGTGTAACTCCACCCGGGGTGTAGGGGGCAGGATGGCTCGTAGGACGGGTGACATGCTTGGTCCAATGTCGAACGGTGAATGACACACACTCTGTCTGACCCTCGTATTTATAGTCCCCACTGTCAATACCACAGCGCCAGGGTCAATAGGGCACAGACTAGTGTGAGGCCAACCAGCCGGCGCTGGTTCCGGCGAGAGCGCTCCTGGTCCATAGCGCGAGCATCAAGGATGGCTGTCATAGTCCAGTAGTGATGAGTGATGGCACGCCTCTCCATCGAGTGCACTCTGTGGAGGACCACTTCTGTGAACTCGTTCAGGATCTGTCGTCGTCCCTCGTTGTCATCGCCATCTGCAAACATGGACCGGACCACTGCTCGGTAACCCGTGAATGAATTCACCGCGGTGGCATGCTGTAAAATGCGAGTCGCACAGGGTTGGATCTCCGTCATGGCTCTGTAAAAATGAAGGTGTGTGATCCCGAGAGACGTGTTTTATAGACCATGTCACACATGCGCGCCTAGACGTCGGGTGTAGTCCGTGATACGTGCTATTCTGATGGGTTAGTCCAAAATAGAGAGCAACAACAACAACACAGATTACAGGTCAATCCTTTTATTATGCGTGAACATCATAGGAATGCATGTTCTGACCTGTCTGTGGGATTTTTCCACAATGGCGGTCACCTTCCGGCATTAGCCGCCATTAGCCGCCATTTCCCCACAATGGCGGCCACCTTCCACCATTATCCGCCATTTTCCAACAAAAAGACGGACCAGTTACGGTATTATTATGCCAGTAATAACAGCCATGTGTTTGACCAACCGCTCACCATCATTAACCGGAGGTCACTAGAGACGATGCTGGAGATACTGGACACGTGGAACCCTTGAGATGGGGACATCGTCAACGCCCCAACATACAATGGGTCGTAGAGAAGGTCACCAATGCCACGTTCTTCCTTACCAAGCTGACCGATCACCGCCATCGGTTGAATGCGTCACCCGCCCACTGATGAATACCATAAGATGCCGCACATAGTCTCTATGTCTACATGCTGATCGTTGAATTGAGCTCAGTAAACACTTGTACATAATGTGACGGTGCGTTAAATAATAAAACATGGTGTTTGATATTTCAATTTGTTTTGCTGTGAACATACTAAACATACCCAGGGCGGCTCCCCCAGCCTGGATATGATGTAACATTGGGGATAATAAACTGTATAAACCTTGCTGAACTTGTTGTTATTCATGACAACCGCTTTCCGCTATACTTGGATGAAATATATACAGAATTCCCTGTCTGCGCATGCGCAGAATGGTGACAACGGCCGAGCCACTAGTCCAGTCCGATGTTCCTTCACCTAAGCTTCACTTTGATACCTCACTCGACCCCATCGGACCATTATTGGCTTCGCTAGCTCCAAAACGTCTATGTCCATACCCTTGGGCCACCGCGCATGCGCAGAATGCCACTAGTTCAACCCCACACCCACTCCTTCAGATGCCCCTTCACCTAAGCTTCACATGGATACCTCATACGACCCCATTGGACCATTATTGGCTTCGCTAGCTCCAACACGGCTATTTCCATACCCTTGGGCCACCGCGCATGCGCAGAATGCCGCTAGTTCAAACCCGCTAGTCCAGTCAGATGCCCCTTCACCTGGGCTTCACTTTGATACCTCACTCGACCCCACTGGACCAGTAGTAACTCACCTAGCTCCAAAATGTCTATGTCCATACCCTTGGGCCACCGCGCATGCGCAGAATGCCACTAGTTCAACCCCACACCCACCCCATCAGATGCCCCTTCACCTAAGCTTCACATTGATACCTCACTCGACCCCATTGGACCATTAGTAACTCCCCTAGCTCCAACACGGCTATTTTCATACCCTTAGGCTACACGAGTTGTCTCCCTTACGTCAATGTGTGCAGATGGCGCTACGGTCGACGCCGTGATATGGAAAGGGCATCCCCACACCATCCTGGAGCCGCCATTTTGTTTGTTGTTTTCTTGCGGAGATACACGGGACAATAAACACTCGACCCTAGGGTGGTACAGATGCTAGACTGATCCTATTAACATGGTACAACACCTATAGATTATGTTTATTACTAGGACGTCAGCGAAATACTAGTACCCATCCTCCGCATGGCAGAACTGTACAACCCAGAACAAGTCTAGACACCAACGACAGTGACAATATCTGCAATCATGCAAAAACACCCCTCCTCCCCCTCTTTCTAGTCCAAGCCCCTGTGCTGGTTCAATAATTTCAGTCCGTTATGATTCGGGCTGTAATGTTATTCCTTTTACCGATGTAAAAGTAGTAACATGTCGCACAGGGTCGCCAACGACAAAAACAACCCCCTCCCCCTCTTTCTAGTCCAAGCCCCTGTGCTGGTTCAATAATTTCAGTCCGTTATGATTCGGGCTGTAATCTTAAACCCACCATCCATCCCACCACCCACCCCACAGCCGCCATCTTAAACCCACCATCCATCCCACCACCCACCCCACAGCCGCCATCTTAAACCCACCATCCATCCCACCACCCACCCCACAGCCGCCATCTTAAACCCACCATCCATCCCACCACCCACCCCACAGCCGCCATCTTAAACCCACCATCCATCCCACCACCCACCCCACAGCCGCCATCTTAAACCCACCATCCATCCCACCACCCACCCCACACGCATGCGCACACCGCCACAATACCGCCACATTTTTTGTGCTGTGACGTCACAAAAAGGTTCTGCGCATGCGCACTGAAGCGCTTTTGGCTCGAAATGCTCGGTGTATACTACTTGCGTTTTAACTCATTCAGTAAAGGGCAAGGTATCTTCAGTGGTTTATTGCTTATTATATCACAACGTATTGACAATATGAATAATATTTTTAAATGAGAAACACGTTTTCTGCAGTCAAACATCGATGAGTTAATGGATGAAAATCTTGCATTTCACTTTTACAACGCACTTTTCGCTTTATTGATAGTAAATATTATCAAAAGTAAACGAAATGAGTTTATTGCAAACATTTTTAAAATATAACATTTTTGTTGAGGCAACTTACTTCAGGTGGGAGAAAGTTGCAACATTTTGTTTTCGGTTTTGACGAACGATTTCTTGAAACTATTTGAGGATCGTCAACAGATTATGCTTAATGTAATAGAAGTATATGCATGTCTGTATACGAGCACCATTATCAAACAGCTGGTGTCACTACAAGGTAAGACAGAAAGATTGCAACCAAAGGTGCGCCAACATGCCCCAGTCTCAGCTACCTTTTTTATAATCAATCTGCAGATATATGTACATAGAAACGTTCATTTTCGGTTTTAGCCGATAATTTTAATTTAGGAAACACCATGTTTGACCTCCGATGTATCATTAAAGTGCATGAGTTCTTGGACTAACATGGAATCTGGTACCCCATGATTTCAATAGACTACCGGTAGTGATAACTAAACGCACAGACAAGAATACACCATTAAAATATATAGTGATATTTTTGGTAACTTGGAACATACAGACTGGGCCTTGTATGGCGGAATATAGGCTTAAGTAGTATATAGGGTTGATTACGAGCCTTATTGATCGTTGACCTCAGAAATTTGCATACCACGTGACAGAGGTCAAAGATCAATGAGTGCACTTGAGTTGACCTGTATCCTTTCATCTTGTCTTTGACCTTGGATCATGTTTAGACATGTTGGGGTTTTTCCCATCACGTGCGGTATGACGTCACTTCCGGTCTGGGTGAATGGGGCATGTGAACCTGATAGTACATGTACTGACCTGTCTGTGGGGTTTTTTCCGTACAATGTCGTTCACTTTCGTGTGTTTTCGGTGCGAAGGGTACGGCGGTGAGATGGGAACATGATAGGCCATGTACTGTTTGTGGGGTTTTTTCCCGCTAGAATTTCGCTGTCGTATGCTGTGTCACCGAAGAGACACGGAGGTGGCCGAAGATGTCACGGAGTTTACCGAAGAGACACGGTGGGTGTATGTAAAATTAGGATTTGTCCCGAAAATATAAAAAGCGGAACACGGACTTTATCCCTAAACTAGGGGAAAACACCTATAAACCCTATCCAAAGGGGGTCATATCGGTCCCCGGGCTTATCGGGACCTGGGTGCATGGGTGGGTGCATGTAAAAGTTTCTCCAGAAAAAATATAAAAAACGGAACACGGACTTTACCCCTAAACTAGGGGAAAACTCGTAGAGATTTGAGGAATACAGAACAAAATAGAACATGGCCTCATGTTCGATCTCAATATCTGCCAGCTCGACTGCTGGATTACCCAGTAATTGGCCCAAGGTCTGGTGGGGCCAATACTGAATCCATGGCATTTCCCCCAGCGGACATTCCCCCCATGGACATTCCCCCAGTGGGCATTTCATCCAGTGGACATTTCCCCCACCCTATATTTTTAGGTTATTTTGAACATAGTTTTTAAATAATTTGCCAAAAACACATTTTATTTGAATATTTATTTGGATTTCCACATATGTTTTACGATAAATGAGCCAAATAGTGCTAAGATATTATACATATACACAGTATATAGCAGTATTATAAGTCTTATAGCACATTTTAAAACAATATAGCACATATTTTTACAATATTTTTACGAGAAAGCACATTATATACTATATAGCACATTTTTAAACAATATACTGGATCACATGTTGATAACATTTAATATTCATATACATATTATATATTTTAACATTTTAAGAAAACATTATATCACATAGTGGTAAAATAAAAGATGTATTTAAAAACAATATTATTTGGGGATCGTCGCGCTTGGAACACAATAGCCTATAATCGTAATAGTACTGCACAGAGCTGTTGATGTGACTTCCAGATGGATCGAGAGTTGACCGATCAAGGCTTATAATATTCCTAGATGGCTTTTTTTCTAATTGAAGACAAAGCCGTCATCATCGGTATAGGCATACAGTGTATACAACATAGTTTTTTTCTAGAATATGTAATTAATAAATTATCTGACTGCAGGTCCTTAGCCACAGGCTATCGTTCAGTAGATGAGAGAAGGTTAAATGACTTTGTTCATCAGTTCACGTACGTGTGCCGTCACTTTAGCTATAAGGGTTACTGATAACAGGGGTTATAAATAATAACCTATTATAGTGAGATACTTCCAATCAACACTAAAATGAAGAACAAATGTGTTGATCATTTCTACATCTCTTACCAACACTGCCTTGAGATATGCCTTTTTTGTTGATTCTGTAGAGCTGAGACAATAGAATTTATTAGTAATGCATGAGATATATTAATAATGAGGAGAAATTCCCTTCTTCAAAGAACACGTACATGTATTCAAGAAACAATATCAGCACATCTTTAATCGCTATGGCTGAAGACATTCCTACAATTACTAGTATAACCCGAGGTGCCCAGTCATTCCCAGAGCGGAGTTAGAACAATGGGTGTGGATGGATGGAGAGGTGATAGATAAGCATGCTTATCAGTAAACAACACTACTATAAATATATGTCATTTGATACTATTCGAAATTCCATCTGGTCCAAGAAATCCATATAATATACAGACATTGACGTCAAGAATATCTTTGCGGACCTGACGAATTCAGCAAAACATGTTGACCGCTTCTCTCGGTCATCTAGGTAGCTGGTTCTAATGATTATTTATGTTTCTGTACGTGGCTGAATATGGTTGACGGTTTCTAATTAAAAATGATGTGAAGTCTATATTTTACTCGAAAGAGCGAAATCGGCCAGTGTCTTCAAATAAGTTTGTCCATATAAAAATTTCGTTTATGGAACTTGGAGCTTGTAAAAAATGAACGGTTGGCTCACGAAGAATTTGTGATCGTTTTGTGCATTTCGGTTCAAAAGCAATATGCCTAGTCTATACTGTAATAATGCGTGCTGTTGAATTGGAGCGATATGCAAGAGGATGTGAAGCCACCGAAGTCACCTCTCGGGATTGATAAAAGGAAGGATAGAAATAAAGATATATATGCAAGGTGATTCCTCTCATCCGTAATTTTGAACGAAATAGTCACGTGTAATCATGGTTACCATGGTTATACATGTAGTTTGTTCAGTATGGGGGACCGGTCATGATTCAACAGGGGTTACAGGGGTGGTCAACAACAGAATCCAATCGGGAGTGAAGAAAATCAGGAAGACACAGCAGGTGTATCAGGATTTCCATGTTGGAAGGAACATTGGGAATCATTCTCCAAGTCAATGGCTGAGGTAGCTGGCAAAATAAAGATGGGGTTTCAGACAAACACATCCGCTGGGAAGAAAAAGGATACAGTCTGCCGCATAAGGGAAACACTGTGGATACAGGGGTATTTGATGACGACCTTGCGGAAGAAGCAACTTGAGACTTGGGTCCAGTCGTAAAATGGTACACAAGTGGTAAGCGGCTTTTTGGCACTGAAGTATGTGCAGCAAGTCCGGCTACTCGCCATTATTGGAACAACTGGAATAACCTAGCTTTGAAGGATGGGGTGCTCTTCCGCAGATTTGTACGGAAAGATGTCAGTGGGGAACACTGGCAGTTCTTGGTGCCAAGATCGATGAGAGAGTATGTGTTGAAACACATGCATGACTCTGTTCTCTCTGGACATCTGGGACGCAAGAAAACTAAAGAGAACACTTTACAGAGATTTTATTGGTTTGGCATTCGTGATGACGTGGAAAATTGGATTATGCGATGTGATACATGCAGTGTCAGTAAGCCTCCGTCCCGAATGCCACACGCCCCATTAGGTGACATGAGAGTTGGGACTCCACTGGATCGGCTGGCGACAGATATTCTTGGGCCATTGTCAGAGACACCACGTGGACACAAGTATGTGTTAGTTGTTACTGACTACTTCACTAACTGGGTAGAAGTGTTGCCAGTGCCAGATCAGACTGTTGTAACCTGCGCACAGAAAATTCTGAATGAGGTTATCTGTCGGTTTGGTTGCCCTTTGGACTTACATTCGGATCAGGGATCGAATTATCGAAGTGAAATTTTCGCTGAGTTATGTAGACTCTTAAAGGTCAGGAAAACACAGACATCACCACGCCACCCACAGTGTAATGGTAAAGTTGAACGTTTTAACAGAACACTGGTGAGGATGATTTGTGCATATCTGAAGGGCAAACAGAGGGATTGGGACCTTCCAGGATGTTTAGCGGCAGCATACAGGGCAACACCCCATGAGCGGACAGGTTTAACCCCAAATCTACTCATGTTAGGGCGAGAAGTGAGACTTCCAGCAGAGGTGGTATTTGGGAAGGGTACTGATCCTATCGGGGATGAGACATCAACGTACGGTGACTATGTTGACAAATTAAAAGAAAGGATGCAACATGCCCATGATGTTACAAGAAATCGACTTGGAAGTAGTGCAAGACGGCAGAAACAGACATATGATGGTAAAATGGCTCTTTACATCTACCAACCTGGGGAATATGTGTGGTACTTCCAGGAACTGAGGAAAAAAGGCATGAGCCAAAAGCTGATGCAGCCATACGCTGGTCCTTATGTCATTGTGCAAAAGCTGAACGACTTAGATTACATAATACAACTAGATGCAAGGGGGACAAAACGACTAGTACATCATAACAAACTCAAACCATATGAGGGATGCGTCACTTTGAAGTGGGCAAAGTGTGCTGTGGACAAGCTAAGCGTGAAGGAATCATAGTGACTGACCCCAAGAATGGATAGGGTGTCCACTGATAACCCCAACTGTGACTAATGAAAGTTCAACAGTTGACGTATTCTTCTTGATGATCTAATTGCAGGTTATGATGTCCAGTCAAGTAGTTGTGAAGAAGCTATGTGAAAGGCTTTGAAGAATCTTCAAAAGCGTGGCCTGGCATTACGATGTGGACACTGTGCTTACATAGGGGACAGGCCACAAATGGTACGGCATATGGTGATTCTTCATGCCCCACAGGATGAAGTGCCATTCCGGTGTCTTGCTTGTGGGAAGCGAGGGGTGAAAAAAGAAGAAATCAGTAGGCATCTGCAAAGCAAGCATACCGGATTTCAGGAGGCTACATATCTGGGAGGCACTAAGACCCCATACCGGCTCAAGGACGTAACTACCCTGTCCCAGGAAGAGTCTTTGGATCATTACGAGGTGCGATGTACAACACCCAGCCATGACGTTCAAAAATCAACACCAAAGACAACTGGACCGACAGAGCCAGAGGAGCCCGCTTCATTACAAACGGACACCCCAAGTGCTGCTCCAGAAAGTAAACCAACTGGATCTGAACTTCCGTTTTCACCCCTGACGACTGTGGTACTTAAAACCTCATCGGGTTTGACGGGAACATGTACCCCCACGTATGATCTTCGAGCTCTGTTTAAGGTTCTGGAACATCATCCGGAAATACAGGAAGAGTTGATCAAAGCGGAAGAGTTGAAACGGGCTGTCGCTTCAATCCAGGACTCACCAGCACCAGAAAATGATAACACAGTCCGCAATGTGTTTGAGACCTTTCATCCCACAGAAGTTTCGGTTGAGCCAAGTATGGTGCAGTCAGGTAGAGAGGAACCCCCAAATGAGGCAAGTCAATTGCAAGAAGAAGAAGAGCGTCTGGATCTCCACCCGAATGCTAACGAGTTGGAAGAGTTTCAGTCTGATGTATCCGCCCTCTCTCCTTTGCCTTTGACTCCTGCAAGACCGGATGCAGTAGACCCTGTTAAACCAGTGGTAGAAGACCCTGTTGAACCAGTGGTAGTAGACCCTGTCGCTAATGTTTCAATGGTACCAGTATCTGCCATCAAGGAGTTGGTAGACAGTTCAGTTCGTTGCTCCATTGAGGCTGTCGCGAGTTCAATTATAGCGGCTTCAGGAAATCGCCCGTTCCCACCAGAACAGGATGTTCGTCCACTGACAACTCAGTTAATGCCAACAAATGTTCATTTGAGAGAAGTTGCTGCACAGGTGAAGCGGACACAGGGCATCCACAATCAACTGGATGAGTCTATTCGACAGATAACATCGTCATTCTCTGGGATGAAACTGGAGTTAAGTAGACTCAACAAGGGCATATATGACCTGACTACAGTCATGCAAAACATCGACCAGGCGGTAAACACCCAAACCAGTACCTTCAGAACCATTCTTCAAGGGGCGATAGACACTCAGACTGGGCTCACCAGTGCCATGCTACTTCAAGCAGAAGCTTTTCGCCACATCCAGAGTCAGTTGCTGTGTTTGGCTGAGCGCAAGCCAGGAGTGGAACACACTTCAGACCTTCAACGCAGCAACCAGAGATCTGAGTCTACTCAGGATGATCCTGCCATGCCGATCGGTTATGCCCGAAACCCTGCAACCACAGTGAAGTCAACAGTTAGGAGTGCCACCACAACCCGCTGGGACTCCTCGACAACTGGAAAACGGCCAAGGGAAGACAGCCCTGAACGTCATCAGGATAAACGCCGAAGGATGTCACCCATGCAATGGAAGCGTCCAACCCAAAACAGGGATTACGAGTACCGGAGACAGAGGAGTCCAGTGCCACGCAGAGGTAGAGAACAGTGACTGGAATGGTAACTATTTCTGGAACATTAACTTTCACAAAGCTTGTATGTATCTTCTCAGTTGGTGATAATAGTTGAATTCCGTGGACATCTGCAGTACCTTATTACTGGGAACTTGTGAATATATTTATTGTGTTACGAATGGAAAATTATTCGCGTTCGCAGGACTTCAGTGAAATGTGTTTTGTAAATTCTTGAACATTGAAATGGACTGTTGGAACTTTCGAGAGCATTATTGGAATTACATGAGAACTGTATATCAAATGTTGGTGATGCTCTATTGTAGTTAACATGTTAAGGTGAACGGGGACGTTTCCACCTTAAGTGGGGAATAGTGAGACGATCGAGCATCACATTGATATGTCTATCTCGTTTTTCTCTGGTAATTAATGTTGAGGTTTAATGAAATATTTCTATCAACTCTTCTGCATTATTAGTTTGCATAAAGAGTACCCTTGTTCTTTTGCTCAACTTTCGGTGATATCATCATTCTGATTATCCATGTCGAAGGAATAACATGTTGTTGTTGTTGTAATGTTACATTTCGTTTGTATCACCCAGCCACGGATTTTGGATTGTAAGTCTTTATCTAACAGAGATGTATGATCTACAATGTGTCAGGAAGCTAGTAGAATGAATTACCTTGAAAGTTTGTAGTTTTATAAACTGTGGTTGGATGTAACTTTGTAGCTACGGACCAAAACAGCTGACTATTTTACTTTTCATCAAACGAAGTCAGCCATGTTTGATTCGTGAAATACTCTGAAGTTGGCCGGTTTATATTTTAATTTGCGATAAAGATAAAGCTTATCTTTAATAAATCTGAGCACGGTGCAAACTATATTTAATATCAGTCTGAAATATGTGCTAAGTTAGACGGATTTCCTAATAAATTGTGTCAAATTGAAATGTTTGTGTGTTCGAGATTTTGGGTTTGAGGCTAGCGTGCTGAGTGTATAAAAGCGGGAAATCTAAGTCATTCGGGGACTCGTTCCAAAACATTGGAAGGGTTCACTTCTCTCCCTCTTTAGGCTACAGTGACATCACAGCTCAGGAGTAACTGCTGTTTACAGGGTACAGATCAGAGACACACCAGAAAGGTATGGGAATAATGGAATTGAGCTTCAAGAGATTTCTTTTTGGCTACAACTCTGAAATTTATTAGGAAAGATAGCCTTCACTATTGATTCATCGACTTCGATCCTCTGCATCGGCTTGGGTTGTTTAAGTCCTGTCAATCATAGGATCACTGTCCGAATGAATTAATACCAGGCTAAACATTTCATCATTCATTGCTTGTTAGTTGAAGTTATGCGGCTATACTTAAAGATCACAGCATAGTGCATTTGTTATGAAATCAGTGGACACCCTATGCAATCCCATCGGAAATACACCCTATGCAATCTCATCGGAAGTATACCCCATGCAATCGCATCGGAATACAGTATTCGACTACAGCCACCCTTCAACTAGCAGTAGTACATGAACACCCCATGCAATCGCATCGGATTACAGAACCCCATGCAATCGCATCGGAATACAGTATTCGACTACAGCCACCCTTCAACTAGCAGTAGTACATGAACACCCCATGCAATCGCATCGGATTACAGAACCCCATGCAATCGCATCGGAATACAGTATTCGACTACAGCCACCCTTCAACTAGCAGTAGTACATGAACACCCCATGCAATCGCATCGGATTATAGTATACCCCATGCAATTGCATCGGAATACAGTATTCGACTGCAGCCACCCTTCAATTAACAGTAGTACCTGAGCACCCCATGCAATCGCATCGGAATACAGTATTCGACTGCAGTCATTCTTCAACTAACCCTAACAGTAGTATACGAACACCCCATGCAATCACATCGGGTTACCATACAGTATTCGACTGCAACCACCCTGCTTTCGACAAGGTGCGTGACTGGTCCATGGTCTTCTGGACAACAACGTTCAACTGATGTCAATGCTCTTCATATACAAAGTATTGTATTCCTGCAAATCTCCTATTCCCATAGTTTTATACACTCAACTAGTCACTCTATTTCAGGGCACATTGTTATATTGTTCTATTATTGTTAATGTTCTATTGAAAGTGCCGAGGACATAGAGACACTAAAATAACATGGGCACATGGTTATATTGTTCTATTATTGTTAATGTTCTATTGAAAGTACTGAGGACATAGCGACACTCAAATAACATGAATTCATTCTTTTCATGGAATAAAACAGAGCTTTATTGATGAACAAAAACGCTGGTGTTGAGTTACATTCTTGTTGATGTGTGATATCAATAACTGACCAGGTACATAGAGTTACATGTGTTGATTCCAGATTTAACCCTCTATTGTTATACTCCACAAACCACAGTGCTTGTTCGTTACAGTATTAACTCTGCTACTTGAGGAATAGTGGCTCTGGATGGATTGATATCTCTCTCTCCGCACCAAACATCAAAGACTGCCCACTTTGATTGGTATACAGCGAAAGAGGACGGTCGAATCGATTGTACCATTCGGCGCTCAACATCCGCAGAAAATCCCGCCTGAGCAGAGTGTCCTTTGAGCACTTGCACACGTGGTAGTGGAATAGCTCTGGCTGACTGTGGAATAGCTGGCGTAATAGGTTGCACCATACCGGAAGTCTTCTCGGTACATCTACCAGGAGAACCAGTAAGTCCGGGAACCACGGTCTTGCTAGCCACCACGGAACAATAAGATATACGACACAGATGTGTTCGTGGATCTTCCGGAGTACCTTCGCTAGGATAGCCGGAGGCGGGAACGCATATGCTACCATGCCTGACCAGTCCTGCGATAGAGCGTCCACTGCGTATGCCAACGGATCTGGGACCGGAGACATGAACAGTGGCATAAGATTGTTGCCCCGAGTGGCGAACAGATCTAAGTTTGGCATCTCCCAGACATGAGCTATCTGTCTTAGTATGACTGGGTGAAGTCCCGAGATGTGCCTGGCCAACACTGATATGTTGTTGTCCCGACCGAAAAAGATTTCCGCTTGGCTTTGTAATTGCGGAGATCTCGTCCCCCCGCTTGTTGATATAGGACACGACTGATGTGTTGTCCGTCGCTATCAGCAGAGTCCTGTCGGTCAATACGCTCACCCACGTGCGGATAGCATGTGTCACTGCCATAAACTCCAGCACGTTTATATGGTACAAGCGTTCCTCGATTGTCCATAACCCGGACATCGTCTTGAACTCGAGGTGGGCTCTCCAACCTTCCATAGATGCGTCCGTAAACAGGTGATGTGTTGGACGAAACGGAAGTAGGGACACACTCGGCATAACGTTGAGTGGATTCAGCCACCATTGAAGCCACTGTCTGACAAGAGGCCTGACAGGTATCCACGGATTCAACTGCCTTTCGACACATTGATGATCAAAGTAAATCATTAAGGGACGAAGCTGCAACCGCCATCTTGGTGTTACGTCCTATGTTGACATCAGGAGACCGATTATCGCAGCAAAGTGTAGAGCCCTGGCTTGAGATAACTTGAGAAACTGAGGTATCTTCGTCGTTATCTTTTGCCATCGATCTTCTGGGGATTTGGCGAGAGCTCGTAGCATATCATATTCCATCACCAGAAATCTGCGCCTTTGCGAGGGAGTCAGTTCTGACTTCTCTTCGTGTGGGAGGTAACCCAGAGATATCAGTATCCTTAAGACAAACTGCGTGTCTAGGATTATCTGCTCTTTGCAGGCATTCCTTAGCAGTGAGTCGTCGATATAAAAGTGGTACTTCATACCTAGACTGTGCAGGAATAGTGCCACTGGTGTAAACACTCTAGTAAACACTCAAGGGCAAGTAGAAAGGCCGAACGGAGATACTTGAAGCTGGAAGCGTCGTTTGCCGACCATGAATGTTAAGTACTTCCTGTCCTCTGGGTGTATCGGGATATGAAGGTGTGCATCCCTTAAATCCAGAGAAGTCAACCATTCCCCTTGCTTGAGTACCGACCGGATGGACCGGAAGAACTCCATGCGGAAGTGTGGCGGTGGAGTGAGATAGTCCTTGTTGAGGTGCTTGAGGTTGATAACCATGCGTATCTCATGCGTCCATGCGTAAGGAACGGAGTTCTATCGTTTATTTATAACGAGTATATCCTGGGCCGGGGTCAAAGTTTTTTCTTCTTTCATTCACTGGCTTCTGCCTGCACATCGTCCATGGCAAGTGGCCAGTCCAACTCGTTTTATGACAGCTCTTCCTCTGTAAGCACCTGGTCAACATCCGCCGCTTCCAATGCAGACCATAGGAAATGGTGGAGGGTAAAATGCAATGTACCCCCACCTAGCCGAGCCAATTGAGCAGAGAAGGGCCACGTCGGATGTACACATCGTGCCACAAGTAGATGAGGTGGCCGTCCAGTTCACCAGACAACACCCGTTTAAATTTGGTCCAACGGGACAGACGAATGTGAGCTGGTCGCGGTTGTGTAGGGTCCGCATCACAGATATCTCTCTCTTCCATGATATCGACCTTATCCGCACAGATGTACAGGATGACCACGGTGGTAAAAATGAGAAACGCACATATTATATGCTTCGACATGGTCACTACGCGATGACACAAGATGGGACTCTCCCTCGTATTTATAGGGAGGAGAAGTCCGTGAAAGGCCATGTTTCCGACATGGCTCTCCGAGATTTTAATCAGATCAAAGGTTCGGGTGGTCGATCTATTTAGTCACGTGAAAAGTAACTTTCGTCCTCATCTCTACCAGCCATTTGGTGTTGGGGCGTTGTTGTCGGGCTGTTCGATCCGTAAAGGTAAAGGGGTGGTTGTACACGCGGATGTTGTGACCGGAGTAAAAGTACCAGAGTTGGTCCGTCTCCTTATGCCGTAATAAATAGCCGAAGATAAGATTTAACTTGAATGCGGTGGCTTTGTCCTAAAAAACGGTATGGGCATAGTCGGATATGCTGGTGTTATCATCTATCCGGCAACTATACAGGTCCAATACAGGGCGATGGCGATGGAAACAGTGCCGGATGGTAGACCAATGGCGTTGGTAGATCGTACTCGCAGCCTGCAGTATCCGTAACACCTCTGTGGGCAGTTCTTCGGCATCTGTAATAAAGTTTCCCTCCTCAGTGGGATCTGGATTCCTGGTGAGCGGTGATCTGAATCGCCCAAGTGGCGAGGTTTAGGAAAAGTAAGTACAGACTTAAAAATCGGCTCTATTTATTAGCCATCAATATGGTGCATCATGGGAAAGCAACATGAAAAGTACACCCCATATTATCCGTGAATATCTGGTGCAGGGGTCGAAGTTCCCTTCTGAATGCTTTCGTTGGGTTCCGACGCCGTACCGGCGTCCGTTGTATGGATGCAATTGCCATTGGGTTGTCTGGGCATATCCGGATATTATATGGCGTTGTCCGGAAGCCGAATACGGGTTTCGCCAGGGCATCTTTGTAGGTCAAGGAGATGAGAACCGGATAATCCTTCTCGTCGTCCTTCTTGAACCAGTTGATAATCTGCTTATTGGGCTCGGAGAGTGCATCCTCAATAGCACGAGACCAGGCCAACTATACGGCTGACCGATCGTCCGGTGTAAACAGCTGGTCCACAATAGAAACCACTTTCTCAAAGGTCGTTCATAGCGCAACGACAAAGGTAGTAATCCATAGTACAGCCAAGGCACCTGAAATTGAGCAGTAGCCTGGTTCATTATATGTTAAACAGCAACCATGATTTGAGAGAACCCACACAGAACTATATATTTACTGAAAGAGTCGGGGTTCCCATAAGCCCTACTGAACTTGCTTCAAACTTCAGGAAAGTCCTCTAAAATTGACCCAAAATAGGTCATATTCTCCCCCCCCCCCATCACAGAAAAAAAAATGACAACGATTGTCATAAAACTCAAGACACTGTGCCCAGTCCAAGGATCAACAAAAATTAGCAAAGAAATTAGGAGCTCGACCATGCCGTTTCCAAACACATTTTTCCACTGGGAAGTATACCAAATGCTCTTAAGCTGAAAAAGGCCTCCTTTTCACAGCCACACTTCCAGCTACATAGTGAGGCATGGGCTATGCTTACTGGCAAAATACTGATTTGAAGCAAATCACCCAGTCAACTGAATGATATTACAAATATTAATAAATAAAAAGTCAACAAACATTTTCATGGGGTCAAACCTGGTGGAATATTATTTTAAAAGATTTTCAGTGGGACCAAAAATCCGCAACTATGGACTACCCCATAAGGTGAAGCTTCTGGTGGAGTCCTGGTAACGCCCCACGCTTGCGAAGAATGGTCCGCGGTGTACGAAGATGGCATTCTTCATGTGTATAAAGTCAACATTGAGCTCACCACTCAACACCCATTTAAATTTGGTCCAGCCATCACGGTGTAGTGAAACCGTTTTTGATACAGACTCGGGGACATCCCGATCTTCCAAACTGGTGACCTCATCTTTGTGTAACTCCACCTCAGGCGTAAGGGGAAGGAGCGCCTCGTAGAACTGGTGGCATGGTCGACGAAATGCCTTGTGATGAATCACCCACACTGACCCTTGTGTTTATAGTGCAATGGTTCCTCCGGCTGCGCATGCGCAGCCCTATGCCCTCAACCCACATTACCCAGGACAGAAGCCTGGGTCAAGGTGACCCATTTGGTTAAATCCCCAGGTCGCTATCCCCATTGGTTATCTGTACAGGGCTCCACTTCCGGTTGCGCATACACAGCCCTATGCCCTCTCGCTGATCCTAGTATTTATGACCAACAAACTTTCGCCAAGCAAGGATCATGGTAAGTAAAATCTGCAAGAGCCGTGAGTGAGATAAAAACAAAACAAGGCAGTTCGAGGTGTGGGTTAAAACAGTTTCCCTTCAAGATAGAGACATGGAAGACGACGAGAATGTCCACGGAGGATGCCCGATCATCGATGAAATTGCTAGATGTGATGTTGTTGATGTGATGTAAAACGAATGATGTATAGTGCCGAAAGTGTGAGGCCTGCCCCCCTCGGAAGACCCCAGACCACCACCCCCTGAGTACTGATATTATTCAACATCGACCGGGCAGTACGTCAGTCCATGCCTCCAAAGGCTTCTCCCCAAACAGTGTGAAAGCACTCTAACATCGATCCTTTCATTCTTTGCGAAAGAGAACTCAAAAACCCAAGGAAGAGATTAGCCTCTCCAGTTTAACCCTGGTTGCATATCAAATACAGCTCCGACGAAGTACATTCCTTACTACTTCGCGAGTGCACATACATATATCACCACACCTACGATGGCACTGTACCCAATACGATGTGAAATATGGAATTTCTTAGCCACCATACAGTTACGTAAAGTTCGACTTTTCAGTCACCAATTTTATATAATTTGTGTACATGCAACCTTAATATATTATGATGTGTTTTGACAAAACTATTTCCGAGATTCCATTTCATGACCTTTTAGGTCAGGTTTTTGTCAAACATAAACAGTTATATAACTTTAAATTATATGGGATAATATAGAGAATAGTTATGCAACTGCACTGAATTATCCCGAATTTGATGTGTTTAGATAATGACACAGATAGCCGAGCGAGAAGTCACAACTGCACTGAAGATTTGACGAGTTAGATTCCAGTTAGCTTGACCCTGTAATGTACTAGCACTGTATATATAGAAATGATCGATGTTAATAAAGATGTGCTGGTCTGCCTGCCGAATGCCGCCGATCATTCCCAAGTTAGGTGGAATGAATTTACAATAAATCGGCTTAATATTCCTCAGACATGGGACTCCGTCGTTGTTGTATCCTGTCTGATTTAACGAGGCTATCAAGTCTTCGAGAAATCTCGTAGCCGAAACTGGAATCTACATCTGGGTTTTATAGACACCATCACCCGAGTCAACAGACGACCTTGCGTTATAATATCTAGGATCGCGCACAAGCCCTTGTTATCTGGAAGACCGAAAATTCTATAATGTCAAGCGTTGCTTCAGGACAAAGAATTTTTTTGGATACAACTACAACATCATTAGGCGACAGCTTCAGACGATCGACCGTGGACACTGAGAGTACTAACTTTTGGACAAAATGGCTGAGCCGGTGAAAGTGCAGGAGCTTCAGGCCATTGCTCAAGGCATCACGAAACTTGTGGACAAACTGCGGACTGATATTCAGGCCAAGGACAATCATCAATTGCAGAGAGAACAGGTAAAGGACCACATTTCTTCTAATCAAAAGTGTGATGGATTGTCTTCAAGTGAGGTTAGGGAGTGGCTGGATGATTGCACCATGGCACTTCAGGCCTTACAATGCGTCAGAGGGGGGGGGGGGGGCCCAAATAGCAGCATGGGCCTCCCTCGGATCACTCCATTGAGAGATTGAACACTTTCTCAGTGACAAAAATAGAAAAACTGTAATGTGGTGTGACATACGTTCTCGCGTGACTACTCAATTTGTGTCTGCTCATGAAGATGAACGATTGAAAGGTGAGCTTGACACTATTGTCCAGAAACCCAGTGAAGCAGTCCGTGCTTTTAATCGACGGTTTAAGGAACTTGCCAGGCGAGCTTACCCTACTGTCTCGGATGATGCTAAACGGTTGATGTTACGAGCATACGTCCGCTCCCTTTTCGACAAAACACTGGCAAGGAAAATAGGAATGACAAGACATGTTACAGATTTGGACGAGGCCATGAAGTACGTCGATGAACAGACGGCCAGTGCAGAACTGTTGGCGACCATGAATATGACTACGGAACTTGAACCTATGGAAGTCGGGTCGTCACAAAACCCTGAAAATGAGGCACAAGGCGCTAGCAGCCGCGCACCTCAGTAAGAGAGTGTACAGAGTCGTGCAATCGCTGCGGAGATTCGACGTTTGCGGGATGTAGTCACCCAGCAGAGGAGTGTACCGCCCCAGCATACACAGACTGCGCAGGCGAGTGGACAATCACATCAGCGCTGGAGAAATGGCAACCAGGGACAACATCAACGGTTCCAAAGTGTGCAAATGAACAGGCGTGAATGTCCTCAGTGCGACAATAGGCCAGTTTGTTCCGGTGCGGTCCACCACATCACATTCAAGCAAACTGCAGAACCTACATACCAGGAAGGCCACGCACTGTTCGCGGTCTCAGGGATCTCCAAGTGCACGTGGCCAATGACAACCCCCAGAGGCAAGTAAGCTTTCGAAACAATTTCATTCAGAATCAATCGGGGAAACGGATGGGGGCCAAGACTGCCAATGTCACGGGCAGGTTCTCGGCCCAGTAAACTCTACAAGGCAGAACAGTGACCGCTCTAGTTGATACAGGCGCATGTGCAACCTTGTTAAGAAAAGATGTGTGGCAACGGTTGTCAGCACATGGTACTATATATGCCATCAACGAGATGCCATTGAAGGCCATTGGCCAAACTGAGGTGAAGATTGAAGATGCTACTCCTGTTCCAGTAACTGCTGTACCAGAGATGCTGCATCAGTGTGTCCACACTCACCAACAGCTCACCAATCTCCAGTGTACGAGTTGTCACAGCGAAACAGCTCACCAGTTACCAATATACGAGTTGTCAGCGCATTTCCATCATAGCTCTCTAGATTTGTATCTAATACCGCTTATGCCGGTGCTAGGGGCCGTGTGGTCATATCATCCAAATTGCCACATGCTACAATAAAAGCGTACCTGAGATACAACACATATCACGAATCGTTCTTGGTATGTGCTTTAGAATAGGTTAACCGGAAGACTATACTGTGAAGTCATGTGGCTCTGTCAGTATGTCGGCACCTCTTCCCAGTTCCCTTATATGTGTTGAATTCTACATGCAATAATTTCAAGATTTCTAATTGTGCATATCGTGGATGTCTGACGTGTCCACTCTTTAATACTCCAGCTTCATTTAGTTCCGCGTTAACTGGTAACTAATATTCTGTTAACTCATATGTTGATCTTAAGTGTTCTACTACAAACTGTATTTATTTAGTTTCCTGTAAGAAGTGTGGTCAACAGTATGTTGGCAAGACCACTCAAAGACTCCATCTTAGGGTGAACGGTCATAGAAAATCCGCTAGGAAAAAACAATTGCTCATAGGTAAGCATTTTTCTGGACCCGACCATGGCTGGGATAACTTTAGTATTCAGATCATAGACGCCGTCTATCCATCTACCAAGGATTCCCCCTTTGGATTTGAGAGAAAAATCCGAGAGCGGGAATTATTCTGGATGCTACAACTTGGGTCGGTCTTTCCGTATGGTTTAAATGATAATGTCAGTGGGTTCGGCAATGCTACAAATCGCCGTTCGAATACATCCAACATTACCCAGCTATTTAAACCCCATCAACGGAACCATCGCAGCCATGGTTGGCGAAAGTTTAATAGTTCGATGATTCACGATCATATCACTTTAAATTACTTAGTGGGTTTAACTAACACACCCAATAGTACACATAGCTTACGTACAGTTCTGTATACGTTACCTCTGAGAGCTTTAGATCAAATAGCCAGAGATATACAACAATCTGCGTCTTCAGGAAATATAATACCACCAAAAATCAGTAAAGTATGTCAAGATATAGCATATTTTCGGTTGTATCGTCCAGTGAACATAATCGAAACATCTCAAGATCGGCTTTTCTTGAAACTCAACTACATAGATAAAGGACTGGACATTATTAATTTACCTCGAATCCTGAATGATCCAGAGGTACGCAACGCTCTACCTAACTATTTTAAGTTCACACAACCTCCTTGCATTTCATATAAGTATACTAAATCTATAGCTACCAAAATATTCAATTACTCCAATGCTATCAAGGAGTTTGACTGGAACTTATACACGTCAGGAAGCTATACTTGTGATTGTGAATCGTCGAACTTTATCTATACACCATGCAAACATGTTGTGGCTGTGACCTTGATGTGATGAGTGATAAGGACCTGAAATTACTCCTGATGAAAGGACCTAAATATAGAGAGCCAAGAAGAATAAATCTGAAGGCCGACCAGAAGATACTCCTGTCTGCATTGGAACAGTACGTTATTGATTGGTCTAAGCGAGAAAAAGTTGAGCCTACAGTACTCGCTGATTGGCTGGACCTCACCAAAAGCAAGGTCGTTGAAACAATCCGCCATATTGACAGAAGTACTCTTCCTCAACCAAAACAAGTACTGAGAAACCTCAATTCGCAAGAAGTTCTAGCAAATCTCAAGAGTAAATTCGTCATAGTCCTAGCAGACAAAGCTCCAAATAATATAATATTCATATGTAAATATTACTATTACCAGGTGCTGGTTAAAGAATTGAGTGTAGACATATGATCATCAAATACGTCTACTTACTCCCAAACTTCATTTACTCTGGAAGATTTATTTAACAATCACAAAACGTTTCTCAGGGAAAGAGGTATTTGTCTTCCAACCAATCATAACGACATACCAAAAGTATACTGGACTCCCAAAATGCATAAATCACCATACAAATCTAGATTCATAGCTGGTTCTAGAAGCTGCACCACCAAGCTTCTTTCAATCCTATTGACGAGGGCCCTTCAGAAGGTAAAAGCATTTTGGGAAAGGTATTGCGCCACTATTTCTAAAAACTCTGGCGTTGAATGTATGTGGATATTGAAAAACTCAAAATGTCTTACGGAGGAACTCGATGCTAAAGGTCACATACCGTACAGACATGTATCCACATGGGATTTCTCGACTCTCTATACTACAATCCCTCATCAGGACCTCATTGACCGTCTAAGTTCATTAATAGTATCTGTGTTCAAGAAAACTGATCGCAGATATATTAATGTCGGAAGCCATAAAGCATTCTTTAGCTCTACTACATACAAGAGATATCATTCATGGGATGTTTCTTTGTTTATAGAGTTGCTTGAATTTCTCATTAAAAATATCTATGTGAAATTTGGCAACACAATATATCAGCATCATATAGGTATTCCAATGGGTACTAATTGTGCACCCCTGTTGGCTGACCTGTATCTGTTCTCTTATGAATATGACTATATGCAGGCGCTTTCAAAAACCGATCCATTCAAAGCCCGATATTCTTTAATGGACGACGGCTGAATTCAACTTTCAGGCAGCGTGTATTGAAACAGGCTCATGAGCGCACTGGTCACCAAGGGTCACACAATACGCTATGTCTAATTCGAGATAGTTTTGTGTGGCGTGTGCAAAGATGTTACTTCATTCATTGGCACCTGTCCGAGGTGTTAAGTTAATAGACGGGTTCGGACCGAAATGCCACTTACGCAATACCCTGGACAGATAGTAGGCATGGATTTGATAGGCCCAATGACTCGCTCTCCTACAGGAAATGTGTACATTTTGGTCATTATTGACCACCATACTGCATGGGATGAAGCATATGCTATTCCAGCAAAAACTTCTGAATGTGTTGAGGGAAAGTTCTTTGATGAGTACTGTACACGCCATGGTATACCTGAGATAGTGATTACCGATTTAGGTAAAAAATTCAATGATGGCTCACTTCGAAGAAAGTTCAAACAGTTGATATTGAGCACCGTAGAACTACATCGTACCATCCTCAGTCCAATGGCAAGACAGAAAGATTCAACCAGACCTTTAAGAATATAATTCAGAAGTTAGTGATTAACCAATCTAGACGTTGGGAGTCTGAGATGCCAGCGGCACTCATGGCGTACCGTAATACAGTGCATTTCTCGACCGGTTATACGCCGTTCTTTCTAACCTTGCACGACTTCCGCTTTCACTTCCTGTTGATGCATCTGAAGATTTAGATGACAGACTTACAATATTAGGTAACGTCTTACAACGTGCCTAGGTGGCAACGGAAGAGTCACGACGATATCACCATGCTCAGATAAATAGGCGAGCTAACGCAGGTGAGCTAAAGATAGGTGATTCCGTAGTTGTAAAAGTCGAAGAGTGGATTAAACTTACATCTCATTGTGAGCCCCAGTATGAGATAACCCGGATAAATGGCCCAGTTGCACATATCCATCACTCCCGTTCAGGGAAGCGAAAAGGGGAGAATATCAGTAAGTTGCGCGTCGTTGACCCCTAAATCGTTTGGGATGGGGTGGATCTTCGATCCATACGCAATCCTGCTCTTGGGACTCAGCGTAGTCTGGTTCAAGCCGAAGGACGGCATGACAGTCACCCGGCTTCTCCCCCCTCCGTATAACCGCCTCCACATGGATCACTACCGTTGACTGACGGCTCCGCTCAGTCTGTGGCTCGTCATGGGGAGACGTCCTTCATGACGACACAATTCAGGTGGGTGGCACCCCAGATAAGTCAGAGCCAATGGATTACAACACATATAAAAGAAGTGGGAAGAGGTGCCGACATACCGGCAGAGCCACATGACTTCACAGTATAGTCTTCTGGTTAACCTATTCTAAAGCACATACCAAGAATCTAACGATTCGTGATATGTGTTGTATCTCAGGTACGCTTTTATTGTACCTGTTCATGCGGCAACTTGGATGATATGACCAGACGGCCCCTAGCACCAGCATAAGCGGTATTAGATACAAATCTAGAGAGCTATGATAGAAATGCTCTGACAACTCGTATACTCTGTCAGTATGTCGGCACCGCTTCCCACTTCCCTTATTTGTGTTGTAATTGGTAATTGGTGAGCTGTTTTGCTGTGACAACTCGTACACTGGGGATTGGTGAGCTGTCAGATGAAAATGACGGCATTTAACACAGAAGACTAGTCTGTAAGGCCCGATGTCGACCCAGCATCAACTTCCCACAAATGCCAACATATACCAAAGACCAAAAGGTCTGTACAGGGGGCGGACCTCGGGGACGAAACGTCAACCAGCAGAATCTCGCTATATACAGGTAAAAATTACAACACATATAAGGGAAGTGGGAAGAGGTGCCGACATACTGACAGAGCCACATGACTTCACAGTATAGTCTTCCGGTTAACCTATTCTAAAGCACATACCAAGAATCTAACGATTCGTGATATGTGTTGTATCTCAGGTACGCTTTTATTGTACCTGTTCATGCGGCAACTTGGATGATATGACTACACGGCCCCTAGCTCCGGCATAAGCGGTATTAGATACAAATCTAGAGAGCTATGATAGAAATGCTCTGACAACTCGTATATTGGTAATTGGTGAGCTGTTTCGCTGTGGCAACTCGTACACTGGGGATTGGTGAGCTGTATCGTCCAGATGAAAATGACGGCATTTAACACAAAAGACTAGTCTGTAAGGCCCGATGTCGACCTAGCATTGATGTCCAGATAGGGGATGATCCTAGCGAGGGTCCCGAGCTAATGAATGAAGAGATAGAGGACAATGACTCTGATGGATCGGATCCGACAGACGTCTGTCTGCTAGCCATTCACCGTTACTTTCTGCGCGAACCACGTTCGGCCCATCCCCGGTGTTATGTATAATAAGAAACGCCGTACGTACACATTTCGCTTCCAATCATTATAGAGTCAGGATGTGGGTACTTGTTCTCCGCAGTCGACCAATATCTCTTGTTAAAACAGAGTGATCTGTGGTAGTTACTATCACAGCCCCAGAGTTACCTCCAACATTCCTTCAACGTGTAATGAAATTCGAGACGGCCACTAATGCATATGTACGAGAGGACCAAATTCACCCTGATGATATAGTTAGTTGGTTTTATCGCTTAAGGCATATTCGCCGAACCATTCAACAACTTACTATGCATGTTATGGTTCATTCCGTGGATACTGATTTGCCTTTGGGCTCGCCACGTCAGATGAGGTCGATGACCTGCGCCGAATAATTCAATCAGCACGAGCAGAAACGAAATCAATTGTTCACTATTCTAATGAACTAGCCTCACATGTCAACACAGCTAATTGCTAATATTACTCAATACATTGATATTCTTGTTGATGATGACAATGAAGCTCGGACTGAACTCATATTGTTACTACGTTTCGGGCATGTCGTTGACGCGTTAGAATTGACCTTGCTGTCTTTTGCGGGGGCTCAATTGCACTACCGACACCGAGTAGCTTCTTTGGAGTTAGGCCGTCTAACGGAGGATCTGTTTCCAACCTCTCAACTTCGGGCGATGCGACAGTTCCTACCGGTGAGTGTTCGTCTCATTTTACCATGCAAATGGTATTACCGCAATGTATTAATGTGTCCAGTTTGGAACGAGGAAACACTTTCCTACGCGGCCAGTCTCCCATTGATTGACGATGGCGCTTACGTTGAATATGGTTTGCAGTCCTGGGCTACGCCTTTAGAAGAGCCTGGACATTATGTACCGTACAAATTGTCTTTGCGGCGGGTCATATTGGACTGGACACAGAGACTGGATGGTATTTTGTCTCGACCCGGTGTGTGGGTCGTTCTCTTCGAGTATGCTATGGTAGTGCGCAAATGCAACAAGAACATATTCCCTGCATTATGAGTGTGTTAACGAATAGTTCTAATACCGCTTGCATGGTGCGATTATTGCAAATTAATGATTCCTCAAGGAAATTGTTTGAGCTCTCTACTAATCAATTTGTGATTGCAAACATTTGTATGGCACCGCCCGCTGAAGTCAATTCATTAACTTATGGTGTTTACCTGCTCCATCCCGGTAAGTGTGTTTTTACAGGTGTGGGCTGGAAAGTAAAGTCTGCTACTCTCTATTCTAAAGAATTCTCATTTCTCGCAGATAGGGTTCCAATTACAAGCGTCTGGTCCGTCATTCATAATTCAGCCGTCGTCCATTAAAGAATATCCGCGTCCATAATCCAAAGACCTATTCCATATTCTATATAACAGTATCAGTACCAAATTCAAAAAGACAATCATATTATACATAAACATAGGCTTGTTTCCAACAAGAGAGAAGCGGTCAACAGTTTTCAATGATGCCGGCAAGACATCATGATGTTCCAAAAATATCAAATCCGTATCGCTGATCGGTATTCTTAATCCATAATATTCGTTGTAAAGTCGTCATCTAAAGGATGATGTATCTCAGTCACGCATTGATTGCGCCTGTTCATATGAGTATCATGAGGATCTTGAAGTACATGGGTTCATACGGCCCCTAGCCCCGGGTTAAGCGGAATTAGACACAAGTTACGAAACGTAACGCCATAGATCTTGCACGCTACGCTCGTATTTTGCTATCGGCATGCGATATTTATCGCCAAATTTGAGAAACTTTGAGTGGAGGCGCTTGGTGGTGTACCCCTGTTTTATAAGTTTTTGCAACAATGTTTTGTGACGTTGATTAAAATCGTCACATTTAACACAGGATCTAGCAAATGCTACTAGGCGTGATATGTATACGCCATATGCAGGTCCCACTGGAATATTACTGTCCAGAAAGGGATAGTTTACGATGTCCAAATTGTAATCATCTCTTTTGTCATACAGCTCACGAGAGAGAAGGCCCGCTTCATTTTTATAGAGATATAGGTCTAAATATGATGTGCCTGTAGGGTTATCTGTAGTTTCCTTCAAATCCAGTGAAGGTGGATATATATCCTTCACTGTGTCATTTATATAGCGATTATTCACAGCGAGAAGATCATCTATATAGCGTTTGGTGAATGAGAAGGAACGGGCTTTGAATAGATCGGTTTTTGAAAGCGCCTGCATATAGTCATATTCATAAGAGAACAGATATAGGTCAGCCAATAGGGGTGCACAATTAGTACCCATTGGAATACCTATATGCTGTTGATATATTGTGTTGCCAAATTTCACATAGATATTTTCTAATGAGAAATTCAAGCAACTCTATAAACAAAGAAACATCCCTTGAATGATATCTCTTGTATATAGTAGAGCTGAAGAATGATTTATGGCTTCCGACATTAATATATCTACGATCAGTTTTCTTGAACACAGATACTATTAATGAACTTAGACGGTCAATAAGGCCGTGATGAAGGATTGTAATAAAGAGTCGAGAAATCTCATGTGGATACATGTCTGTACGGTATGTGACCTTTAGCATCAAGTTCTTCCGTAAGACATTTTGAGTTTTTCAATATCCGCATACATTCAACGCCAGAGTTTTTAGAAATAGTGGCGCAATACCTTTCCCAAAATGCTTTTACCTCCTGAAGGGCCCTCGTCAACAGGGTTGAAAGGAGCTTAGTAGTGTAGCTTCTAGAACCAGCTATGAATCTAGCTTTGTATGGTGGTTTATGCATTTTGGGAGTCCAGTATACTTTTGGTATATCGTTATGTTTGGTTGAAAGACAAATACCTCTTTTCCTGAGAAACGTTTTGTGATTGCAGTTTGAGAGTAAGTAGACGTGATTGATGACGATATGTTTACATTCAATTCTTCAACCAGCACCTGGTAATAGTAATATTTACATATGAATATTATATTATTTGAAGCTTTGTCTGCTGGGACTAAGACGAATTTACTCTGGAGATTTGCTAGAACTTCTTGCGAATTGGGGCATCTCAGTACTTGTTTTGCTTGTGGAAGGATACTTCTGTCAATATGGCGGATTGTTTCAACGACCTTGCTCTTGGTGAGGTCCAGCCAATCAGCAAGTACTGTAGGTTCAACTTTTTTTCGCTTAGACCAATCAATAACGTACTGTTCCAAAGCAGACAGGACTATCTTCTCGTCGGCCTTCAGATTTATTTTTCTCGGCTCTCTATATTTAGGTCCCTTCATCAGGAGTAATCTTAGGTCCTTATCACTCACCACATCAAGGTCACCAGTCAGAAAATGCTTGCATGGTGTATAGATTCGACGATTCACAATCACAACTATAGCCCCCCGACGTGTATAAGTTCCATTCAAACTCCTTGACAGCATTAGAGTAATTGAAAATTTTGATGGCTATAGATTTAGTATACTTATATGAAATGCAAGGAGGTTCTGTGAACTTAAAATAGTTTGGTACAGTGTTGCGTACCTCTGGATCATTAATTTATCTAAATAGTTGAGTTTCAAGAAAAGCCGATCTTGGGATGTTTCGATTATGTTCACTGGCTGATACAACCGAAAATACGCTATATCATGACATACCTTAGTGATTTTGGATGGTATTATATTTCCTGAAGACGCAGATTGTTGTATATCTCTGGCTATATGATTTGAAGCTCTCAGAGGTAACGCATACAGAACTGTACGTAAGCTATGTGTACTATTGGGTGTGTTAGTTAAACCCACTAAATAATTTAAAGTGATACGATCGTGAATCATCGCACTATTAAACTTTCTCCAACCATGGCTGCGATGTCTCCGTTGATGGGGTTTGAATAGCTGGGTAATATTGGATATATTTGAACGGCGGTTTGTAACATTGCCGAACCCACTGACATTATCATTTAAACCATACGGAAGCACTGACCCAAGTTTATCATCCAGAATAGTTCCCGCTCTCGGATTTTTCTCTCAAATCCAAAGGGGGGATCCTTGGTAGATGGATAGACGACGTCTCTGATCTGAATACTAAAGTTGTCCCAGCCATGGTCGGGTCCAGGAAATGCTTACATATAAGCAATTGCTTTTTCCTAACGGATTTTCTGTGACCATTCACCGTAAGATGGAGTCTTTGGGTGGTCTTGCCAACATACTGTTGACCACACTTCTTACAGGAAACTAAATAAATACAGTTTGTGGTAGAACAACTAAGATCAACATACGAGTTTACAGAATATGAGTTACCAGTTAACGCGGAACTAAATGAAGCTGGAGTATTAAAGAGTGGACACGTGAGACACCCACGGTGTCAACATATAGAAATCTTGCTATTCCCAGACTCTTCAATGTTACCAGAATTATGGTCCGGTTGAATGCCACTCCTTGGCAGGCATTGAGTAAGGTGGTGCATGTTCCCTTGCAGCCGTTAGCTGACCTTGACGATATGATAATTGACGTGTCAGTGAATGACATTTAGACATATATTTCTTTTACCATGGTTTTGCTGTGTACCCTTGTCGCGATTTGTATATCTTTTGTACACATTATAATCTGTATAAACATTATTCTCAATTTTGTTCGTGGACCTTCATTGTACGTCAGCCTGTTCTACCAGGTGACATTATATGTGTTGTAATTGAAATGCATGACCTGCCACTGGACAGTACTCCGGAGACTGCTCCACGTGACCATGTTTTCCCATCTTTGTATCCTCCTTTGTAATATTTTTGTTTTTCTTTCTTTCATTACTCTTGCCAGTGGATGTGCTTTTTCCGGCCGGGAACGTACTCTCACTTGAGGTCAAGTTCTGATGTACTGGTTGCTGCTGAATTGATCACTCATGTAGTCTCTAGCATCATTTCTTTCCCTCTCCTTATTGTTGTAACTCTATTGTTTATTTTTGTTTGACTGTTTTTGACATTTTCATGTATTTAACTGCTGTTCTACATGTATTTTGTTTTGTTTTGGTAAACTATTTTGAATTTGAAGCTGAGATACTCGACGGATTCTCCAGCAATTATGATTTTGTGTAATGTTTTGCTACATTATTTTGACTTCGCGACTGAGATGCTTGAAATGTTTCCAGGCAATTGTTTTGGTCATACTCGACACGTACACTTGCGGTGTGACTGGCATGTTGTATCACATACCTGGAGTATTTGGGTTGAAACATTTTGGTGAATATGGAATTATGACCTTATGCTATGTACATACACTATAATAATTGAATAATTGTTTACGATATTTGACTGATATTGCTGATCACAAACTCAGCTGTTAATACGGACTATTCTCTGAACTTTGGATATCATTTTAATGAATTATGCATTTTGTTTTTCTACTTTGAGATGAATGAACTAAATTCTCCGATAGTAACATTCATCTTCCATTTCTGGGGGATGTGTGAAATATGGAATTAATCACTATACAGTTACGTAAAGTTAGACTTTTCAGTCACCAATTTCATATAATTTGTGTGCATGCAACCTTAATATATTATGATGTGTTTTGAAAAAAACTATGTCCGAGATTCCATTTCATGACCTTTTAGGTCAGGTTTTTGTAAAACATAAACAGTTCAATTTACATGGGATAATATAGAGAATGGTTATGCAACTGCACTGAATTATCCAGAATTTGATGTGCGTGTTTAGATAATGAGACAGATAGCCGAGCGGGAAGTCACAACTGCACTGAAGATTTGACGAGTTAGCTTCCAGTTAGCTTGCCCCTGTAATGTACTAGCACTGTATATATAGAAATGATCGATGTGTACAGGCCGACTAATTCAACATCATGTCTCGATGATAGATGTACCATCTCCAGTTTTGAAAGACATTTACAAATAGTCTGATGTTAATGAAGCTGTGCTGGTCTGCCTACCGAATGCTGCCGATCATTCCTAAGTTATGTGGAATGAATTTACAATAAATCGGCTTAATATTCCACAGACATGGACTCCGTCATTGTTGTATCCCGTCTCATTTAAAGAGGCTATGAAGTCTTCGAGAAATCTCGTAGCCGAAACTGGGATCTATTTATCTGGGTTTTATAGACACCATCACCCGACTCAACAGACGACCTTGCGTTATGATATCTAGGATCACGCACAAGCCCTTGTCGTCTTGAAAAATTCTGTAACGAGTTTCCATAGAACCATGCCCCACTCCAAGGTTCACATGGTCCACATGTCACTAGTCCCCAAGTATGCACCCGAAAATGTGTTTGTCTCTACCACTGATGATGCCGCAGATGACACCACCATCATGTAACCTCTTATGTGGCAAGAATCCAGGGTCCACATGCATATACAATGTCCACATGCCACTAGTTGCCCCTATGGGCTAATGTATAAAGATATTTTTGTACAAGGATAGCGGGATAGGCATGTTTCAAGCGCACATCTGAAAATGCAGTTTTCTCTACTACTGATCACTTCACTAGTTGCCCTTGTAGGCTAGTGTATAGGGATATAAAGGTACATGTAGGCATGTCCCAAGTGTGTAATGCGGTTTTCTCTACTACTGACCTCTTCTCTGGCTTCATTCCAGAGTCCACATGCTTCTCTGGCTTCATTCCAGAGTCCACATGCTTCTCCAGCTTCATTCCAGAGTCCACATGCTTCTGTGGCTTCATTCCAGAGTCCACATGCTTCTCTGGCTTCATTCCAGAGTCCAGATGCTTCTCCAGTTTCATTCCAGAGTCCACATGCTTCTCCAGCTTCATTCCAGAGTCCACATGCTTCTCCAGCTTCATTCCAGAGTCCACATGCTTCTCCAAAGTTCACAAGCATCTCCAAGGTCCACATGCCACTAGTTGTCAAGTACATGTCCGAAAATGTGGTTTTCTCGCTATTGATGTCACAGATGGCATCACATTCACATGACCTCTTCCCTGGCTACTCCATGATCCACTCCAAGGCCCAAGGTCAACATGCCACTAGTTGCCCATATGGGCTAGTGAATAGGGATATATATATAGATAGGCATGACCCCAGCTACATCCAGTTTTCTCTATTACTGATAACATGAGACAAGATGTCACAGTCATGTGACCTCACATTGGTCCCAAGTGCCAAACACGTCCATGCGCATTCCAACATGCCCTTCGTCTACTAGGCCTAGATTGCACCATCATCCGAATGCATGGCACGGTCATAAGTACAAACTTCTGCTCTTGGTCATGCGGTAACAGGTGATATCGGAGTATATTAGGGCATTTCCCAAATGGTCACATCCGATTGGTCCCGTGAGATCCGACATTGGCGCAATCACATTCATAAAACGAAGACACACCTCCAGAAAGTGATCGATTGAAAAGATCCCTTGGTGAACCTCGAAGTGCCCCCATCACAAAATAAAAAGCATATCATTTTCCTGTGAACTGCCGCCAATTTAATTTTATTTGAATATGTTAGGTCGTTTGTAATATGATTTTTCTTAAGAAAAACAAAGAAGCATGCTTCATTAGAGTGAGAAATAAAATAGCTATTTCTCGCGTAGAATCCCCCAGTCTTGCGCGTCTGCACTCGAGTGAAACTGACATGTCTGATGTCTGAGATGCCCAGGTCAAAATATTTTAATGCAGATATCATTGGCTTATTTAAATGGGGCGGACATATGACATGATACTTCGGGAACAACTTTCGAACAGGATTATCTCCCTCCAGATATTCGTCCTTTGCAGCCGATAGGTGGCGCCATGTGAAATACATGCAAATCATAGCGATAAGCTAATTAAGGCTAGGGTTAGGTGAAACGTGAAATGCCCTTAGCAAGCTGAAATTGCGCATGTGCACCATGACATCACTGATTAATGTGGACAGCACCCCAGTCTTATTCTACACCATGAGAGCTTCAATAAGACACCATGTGCAACACATTTTGATCAAGAATGGCCCACATTTCCCCCAAACTCTCATTTGCATCAGAAAATGAACTTTCACTACTACTCTCCATGTGTGCATGCATATCATGACCTCATCGGTCAATGTGGACAGCACCACAGTCATATTCAACATCAGAAGAGCTTCAATACGATACCATGCATGACGCATCTGGACCACTTTACACCCCAGTTCACAACCTAGAATTACGCCCCCATTCTCACTGGAATGCATTCTCTACTACTGATGACATCCCCTAATCATTTATGGTGACATTCCTAGTTGTCATGGAGTCACTCCAAACTATCAGATCCAACCCACCTCATTTCCCTTCCTCCTCTCCTCATCATAAGAGATTTAAGCTTTTTCTTCTACTGACCTATGGACTGTAATATTGTGAGCTCGGCAATCGAAATTTCAATATCTCCCCTTTATGAAATTGACAATAGAGCTGTTCTGAGATACGATTCTTTAGTCATATATGAGGTGCTAAATGACGTTATTACCCGTTTGAGGTTCCTATCATGTTCATTTCGTCTGCAAATGACGATGAGAAAGACAGTAAACAATATACCTAAAACCCCTCAGAACCGCTGGCTTTCTTGAACAGCATACATGTATGTCTCGGATCTGACATTCGGTGTTCTACTGCAGTCCACAACAGAATTTCTGTATCATTAATTTTAAGATGATGAATCAAAAGACATTTTTTGCATCATTAACATGATTAATAGGAGTGCAGAACAGTAATTGGTACAGTACCAATTCCAAAGATGGTTAAAATGGAGAATAAAAACCTAGATGGTTTTCTGCAAGGAAGAAATATTTCAGAAAAAATGTGTGAAGGTTACTTATCTCGAATGGTTGATGTGTGGCTTGATACCTGGTAATAGTAGCATTAAGATGCAGGAATGGTTATTATTGTCGCGCATGCTATTTAGCAGATCTGCTACTTCGAAAATAATTTCTAAAATCAGTGATATTTAGAAAGGGGTGTGCTACTTCGAAGATAATTTCTAGGATTACTGCTAGCACTTTGACTTGCCTGTTCCCAAAGGAAATATATTGTATAATTAGCACAAATGCTAAATATTGAATATTTCTTTCTAAATTGCAGCCAGAAGAAATATTCAATATTTATGATAACTCGCAAACGCAAATTGTCGGACTGCCTCTCCCGAAAGAAAATATATTGTATAATTAGCACAAATGCTAAATATTGAATATTTCTTCTAAATTGCAGCCATGATAAATATTGAATATTTCTTCTAAATCGCAGCTCCAAATTGTCCGATTGCCTCTCCTTAAAGAAAATATATTGTATTATTATATTTATTAGAGTGTCTCCCTATATAAATTGTAATGAGATAAAACTGCATATTCCCCGGTCAATAAAACTGCATATTCCACCCCCATGGAATATACACTAAAGGGAGATAATTACACCAGATGTCGTCCCGTTCTCTCAGTCGCGCTGCGAACAGCCGATCACGGAGCAGTTCGTCGAGTTGATTTAAGCTGGAGAACACAGCAGAAATGAATTATCTCCCCCCATCTAATTGTAAGTAGAATGGTACCCAAGCACATTATTGGAGTAACTAACAAGCGGCATCGGACAACTATACCTGCGTGGCGAGATTTACACGATAGTAGTGAAGCAGCTCCGAATCCGTGGAATCTCGTGCATGAAAAATAATGTTGCTGGCGATTGCCCACTGAAAGCAATCAACTCAGAAGGATTGCGCTCTTCCAAAATAAACATAAAACATTATTTTGTTCGAGAGATAATAGATTAGCCCAGAGTTAAGTTGATAAATATAATAATGAAATTATTGCCTTGTTGTGAGGGGAATATGCAGTTTCGTTGCCCCTCGGCTGTGCATATTTCATATAATATTTTTTTCATATAATTAGCACAAATGCTACATATTATGAAAATATTGACTTGTTTTGAGGGAAATATGCAGTTTTGTTGCCCCGAGGATGTGCATATTGCCAATATGCCCGAGCCGCAGGCAAGGGCAATATGCACAGCCGAGGGGCAACAAAACTGCATATTCCCCTCACAACAAGGCAATAATTTCATTATTATATTTATCAAATTAACTCTGTGCTAATCTATTATCTCTCGAGCAAAATATTGTTTGGTGTTTTATTTTGCAAGAGCGCAATCCTTCTGAGTTGGTTGTTTTCAGTGCGCAATCGCCTGCAACATAATTTATCATGCACGAGATTCCACTGATTCGGAGCTGCTTCACTACTATCGTGTAAATCTCACAACACACGTATAGTTGTTCGATGACGTGTGTTAGTTACTCCAATAATGTGCTTGTGTACGATTCTACTTACAATCAGATGGGGGAAAACTTTATTTCTGCTGTATTAATGCAGCTAAAATCAGCTCGACGAACTGCTCCGTGATCGGCTGTTAGCAACGCGAGCCAGACGGAGAACGGGGCGACCTCTGTTGTAATTATCTCCCTTTGGTGTATATTCCATGCGGGGTGGAATATGCCGTTTCAGCGAGTGGCAGCTGCCAGCCAACATTCAAGAGGAGCCCGTTCAAGAGGAGACCCAATATTCACGAGGGGACCCGGTTGTGACGTAGCCGCGTACTGCGCAATAATGCGCACATTATGTACTCCAGCGTAGGATATATGCAGGGAGTTCGTCCTATCGTGAGGCGTGTTTAGCTGTCACCTTCAGCTGTGTCTGTTTCTGTTTAACGGGCTATGGCAACAGTACTGGCCAGCGTATATTCACATGATTCACGAGCAGGCACATTCACCAGCAGGGCCGTATTCACCAGCGGGGCTGGGAAGATCTCCACGATTGTGGCAGTATTAATCCAAATCCAAAATTTTGTAGGTCCAATCATGGAGCCTACTATGCTCCATGGTCCATGCAATAAAGGTATTTCTGATGTTTTAACAGCATCGCCCGTCAGTTTAAGTAGGTTATACATGAGAGTGAACAAGCATATTATAGGATGAAATTACATACGTATGTATAGATGGCACAAATAACTGATTTTAGACTAAAAAAAATAACCAACTTTACAAATGATGAAAGCCAGTGTTTGTAGACCATATCGTACACATAACATTAGCCTAACTCTTACCTTAATTTTTTCTATATTTAGGAAAATTGGTCATAATTCAAAATATAAGTACCGGTAGCCATTAAATAATTACTCAATTAAGAAGAAAAAGTCTGCATTGGTCATCAGCATTCAATGGGAAACGTACAGAAACTTTTTTGAAGATTGGAGCGGGAACATGTTGTTTCTCTAAACGTAAAAATGTCTTAAAATAAACAAATATTCTGAAATTTGTACATGTGTTATGCAGATTGTTGGGCTATAGATTCAGTTAAAAAGATTTCTAATAACTGTCAAATTTCAATTTTGACAAAAAAATAATCTTAAATGATGTTCACAAACGCTTTAATAATTTCACATGTTCCAGCTATACAGTTCCGCAAATAATTTATTGATCATATCATATCTTACCATATTTCAGATCTAGTTAATCAGAAATAACATTCTGTCTACCCGGATATTTTGAGAAAAAAAAATAGTTCTGGTCCTAAGTTATTTTTTCACAATTAAGATGCTGCGAATTGACAATGTTCACAACGTGTTTGAAAATTTCGTTCAGATGTTGATTGCACAGTAATAGCATTAAAACAGCCGGACTTAAAAAAAAAATCAGTAATAACATTTTTCCAAAACATGACAGGCTAAATAATAGCCCTTGGTCGTAAGATTACGGCTATAATAAGGAAAGTCGAAATGCAATTTATGATTGGAAAAAATGGTTGATTATAAGCCGGTTTTGGGAGGAGGGCGGAGGAGCAATATGTTCCTCTATACCAAACTTTCTGTCCTATTTCCAAAACGCCAAATACTTGAAAGCCGACACTCCATGACTTTGTAGCATACAATATTGGAGTCATTTTGATCCTATTTGCATGACCCTCCGAGCTTCTGATTATGGGTAAATTTAAAATGGCGACCGTATCTAACAGTCTAACAGGAAAGTGATGTTTTCGTCATTTTTGTTCAAAATTTCTGCTTTTCTGTGAGGAAAAGTGGATAAAAACTATTTTATTTCACATCAGACTATTACTTACTAATTTATCTTGCAGCTATTGCCGAGAAATGGCAAAGGTAAAATACATCGGAAAATGTGACCGGAAAATCGACCAAAAAATTATTATCTTTTTTAAAATGACGTCACTGGGACGTCATCACATTGGCTATCTTGGATATTTTTACCTTTCTGATAGAGCTTGACCCAAGGGTATATAGTGTGGTAAGTTTCAGCCCCTAGCTCAAGGGACAAGGAAAATATTTAAGGAGGAGAGAAGCAGGTCCCCAAATCCCCAGGCCAGATAGTGTTAATAGGCCATTTGCCCGTTCTGCTATCTTCACAGAGCAATCCGGGTAATATATTCATTGCGTAGCGGATATGCACAAAATGTACATGGGACTGTTTCACACCCTTTTCCAAATTTCGAACTAAATATAATATATAGTTCTCCTTGCACTCCGTTCAATTTATAGTACGAACACACTGCAAAATATACTTTTTATTCGCCCTTTATTATAACTCTGTGCCTTTTGACAACATACCCGATATTTAATCGGAATTGTATGAGTACTTTGCAGTACCCATACTCCCGCGAGAGCCTTTGGAATACGTATGTTTCAACGAACTGGAATGCAAATTGAATTTATCTAAAATTTTAATGTATGCGATTCATGTGAATATAGTTTCATCACATGAAATAAGAAGTCCTACATTATATGACATTGTCACCGGTCATATATTTGAAAGAAAAGTTATTACCCTTCCCATAGTGAATATATATTTTTCCCTTGAGTATAAATAAAATGTATATGAAGGTCATTCAAAATGGTTATTAATCCACGAAAAAGAGGTTGAATAGCGCGATCGGAATAGTGCGATCAGGGAAATTTTTGTATCATTTCAGTATACAATTCAAGGTAAACATTCACGAGGGGGACCTATCCACTATATCCCCTCAATATATGATGAACAATCACCAGAGGCCCATCCCCTATCCCCTCAATATAGCTGTAAGTTGAACATTCACCAGGAAGACCTTCCTCTATGCCTTTAATACATGTATACCTAGAAGATGAACATTCACCAGGCAGACCGTTATCCATCACCTAAATTTACCCATAAGGTGAACATTCACCAGGAGGACCGTTATCCATCACCTAAATCTACCCATAAGGTGAACATTCACCAGGAGGACCGTTATCCATCACCCAAATTTACCTATAAGGTGAACATTCACCTGGAGGTCCGTTATCCATCCTCGTAATTTACCTATAAGATAAACATTCAACAGGAGGACCGTTATCCATCCTCGTAATTTACCTATAAGATAAACATTCAACAGGAGGACCGTTATCCATCATCGTAATTTACCTATAAGATGAACATTCAACAGGAGGACCGTTATCCATCATCGTAATTTACCTATAAGATGAACATTTAACAGGAGGACCGTTAACCATCATCGTAATTTACATATAAGATGAACATTCAACAGGAGGACCGTTATCCATCATCGTAATTTACCTATAAGGTGAACATTCAACAGGAGGACAGCATCCTCGTAATTTATATGAACATTCAACAGGAGGACCGTTAACCATTATCGTAATTTACCTATAAGATAAACATTCAACAGGAGGACCGTTATCCATCACCTAAATTTACCCATAAGGTGAATATATTCACCAGAGGACCGTTATCCATCCTCGTAATTTACCTAGAAGATGAACATTCACCAGGCAGACCGTTATCCATCACCTAAATTTACCCATAAGGTGAACATTCACCAGGAGGACCGTTATCCATCACCTAAATCTACCCATAAGGTGAACATTCACCAGGAGGACCGTTATCCATCACCCAAATTTACCTATAAGGTGAACATTCACCTGGAGGTCCGTTATCCATCCTCGTAATTTACCTATAAGATAAACATTCAACAGGAGGACCGTTATCCATCCTCGTAATTTACCTATAAGATAAACATTCAACAGGAGGACCGTTATCCATCATCGTAATTTACCTATAAGATGAACATTCAACAGGAGGACCGTTATCCATCATCGTAATTTACCTATAAGATGAACATTTAACAGGAGGACCGTTATCCATCATCGTAATTTACATATAAGATGAACATTCAACAGGAGGACCGTTATCCATCATCGTAATTTACCTATAAGGTGAACATTCAACAGGAGGACCGTTCACTGTTACTTCAATAAACATATAAAGTGAACATTCACCAGGAGGACCGTTCTCTATCACTTCAATATGCCCATAACGTGAACGTTTCACTTCGATATACCTGTTATCTATTACCTGAAGATACCTATAAAGTGATCATTCACCAATAAGACCATTCTCTATCACTTCAATATGCCCGTAACGTGAACGTTCAACAGCAGGACCGTTCTCTCTAACTTCAATATACCGGCCTATAATGTGAACATTCAACAGGAGGACCGTTCACAATTACTTCAGCAAACATATAAAGTGAGCATTCACCTTGGCGTGCGATTTTATATATCTTCATTGTGCAGCTAAAGCGAACATTCAACAGGAGGGCCGTTATCCATCATCGTAATTTACCTATAATATGAACATTCAACAGGAGGACCGTTATCCATCATCGAAATTTACCTATAACATGAACATTCAACAGGAAGACCGTTATCTCTCCTCGAAATTTACCTATAACATAAACATTCAACAGGAAGACCGTTATCTCTCCTCGAAATTTACCTATAACATGAACATTCAACAGGAAGACCGTTATCTCTCTTCGAAATTTACCTATAACATGAACATTCAACAGGAGGACCGTTATCCATCGTCGTAATTTACCTATAACATGAACATTCAACAGGAGGACCGTTGACCATCATCGTAATTTACCTATAAGGTGAACATTCAACAGGAGGACCGTTATCCATCCTCGTAATTTACATATAAGATGAACATTCAACAGGAGGACCGTTGTCCTTCACCTTACAGGTGAACATTCAACAGGAAGACCGTTGTCCAAAACCTTACAGGTGAACATTCAACAGGAGGACCGTTATCCATCACCTTACAGGTGAACATTCAACAGGAGCACCGTTATCTCTCACCTTACATGTGAACATTCAACAGGAGGACCGTTATCTATCACATTACAGGTGAACATTCAACAGGAGGACCGTTGTCCATCACCTTACAGGTGAACATTCAACAAGAGGACCGTTATCCATCACCTTACAGGTGAACATTCAACAGGAGGACCGTTATCCATCACCTTACAGGTGAACATTCAACAGGAGGACCGTTATCCATCACCTTACAGGTGAACATTCAACAGGAGGACCGTTATCCATCACCTTACAGGTGAACATTCAACAGGAGGACCGTTATCTCTCACCTTACATGTGAACATTCAACAGGAGGACCGTTATCCATCACATTACAGGTGAACATTCAACAGGAGGACCGTTGTCCATCACCTTACAGGTGAACATTCAACAAGAGGACCGTTATCCATCACCTTACAGGTGAACATTCAACAGGAGGACCGTTATCTCTCACCTTACAGGTGAACATTCAACAGGAGGACCGTTATCCATCACATTACAGGTGAACATTCAACAGGAGGACCGTTGTCCATCACCTTACAGGTGAACATTCAACAGGAGGACCGTTATCCATCACCTTACAGGTGAACATTCAACAGGAGGACCGTTATCTCTCACCTTACAGGTGAACATTCAACAGGAGGACCGTTATCTCTCACCTTACAGGTGAACATTCAACAGGAGGACCGTTATCCATCACCTTACAGGTGAACATTCAACAGGAGGACCGTTATCTCTCACCTTACATGTGAACATTCAACAGGAGGACCGCTATTCATCACATTACAGGTGAACATTCAACAGGAGGACCGTTGTCCAACATTCAACAGGAGGACCGTTATCCATCACCTTACAAGTGAACATTCAACAGGAGGACCGTTATCCATCACCTTACAGATGAACATTCAACAGGAGGACCGTTGTCCATCACCTTACAAGTGAACATTCAACAGGAGGACCGTTATCTCTCACCTTACAGGTGAACATTCAACAGGAGGACCGTTATCCATCACCTTACAGGTGAACATTCAACAGGAGGACCGTTATCTCTCACCTTACATGTGAACATTCAACAGGAGGACCGTTATCCATCACCTTAATATACATATCAGGTGAACATTCAACAGGAGGACCGTATTATCTATCACCTCAATATACCTAAAAGTTGAACATTCAACAGGAGGACCGTTATCTATTACCTCAGTAAGAGAGGGCCGTTCTCTTTATTCAATACACCGATACCTATAATGTGAACATTCAACAGGAGGGCCGTTTATTATAGCTTCAGTAAACATATAAAGTCAGCATTCACCAGGGGTGCGGTTTTATATATCTTCATTCCGTATATAAAGCGAACATTCACCAGGAGGACCGTTCACTACCACTTGAGTATACCTATAAGGTTAACATTCACCAGGGGGCCGTTGTCCATCACCTCGTAGGACCGTTTCCTATCCCTTCAGTATACATGTTCTCTTTCACTTCAATGTACCTACAAGGTGAACATTCATCAGGAAGACCGTTCTCTATTACCCCAATGAACATATAAAGTGAACATTCATCAAGAAGACCGTCCTCTATTACCCCAATAAACATATAAAGTGAACATTCATCAGGAAGACCGTTCCTATTACTTAGATATACCTGTTCTCTATTACCTGAAGATACCTGTGAACATTCACCAGGGAGACCATTCTCTATCATTTCGATATGCCGATAACGTGAACATTCACCAGGAGGGCCGTTCTTGATAGATAACGGTTCTCCTGTTGAATGTTCACCTAAAAGGTATACTGAGGTGACACATAATGGTCCTCCTGTTGAATGATCACCTGATATGTATACTGAGGTGATAGATAACGGTACTCCTGTTGAATGTTCACCTGATGTGTATACTAAGGTGGTAGATAACGGTCCTCCTGTTGAATGTTCACCTGTAAGGTGATGGATAACGGTCCTCCTGTTGAATGTTCACCTGTAAGGTGATGGATAACGGTCCTCCTGTTGAATGTTCACCTGTAAGGTGATAGATAACGGTCCTCCTGTTGAATGTTCACCTGTAAGGTGATGGATAACGGTCCTCCTGTTGAATGTTCACCTGTAAGGTGATGGATAACGGTCCTCCTGTTGAATGTTCACCTGTAAGGTGATGGATAACGGTCCTCCTGTTGAATGTTCACCTGTAAGGTGATGGACAACGGTCCTCCTGTTGAATGTTCACCTGTAATGTGATGGATAACGGTCCTCCTGTTGAATGTTCACCTGTAAGGTGATGGGCAACGGTCTTCCTGTTGAATGTTCACCTGTAAGGTGATGGATAACGGTCCTCCTGTTGAATGTTCACCTGTAAGGTGATGCATAACGGTCCTCCTGTTGAATGTTTACCTGTAAGGTGATGGATAACGGTCCTCCTGTTGAATGTTCACCTGTAAGGTGATGGATAACGGTCCTCCTGTTGAATGTTCACCTGTAAGGTGAGAGATAACGGTCCTCCTGTTGAATGTTCACCTGTAAGGTGATGGATAACGGTCCTCCTGTTGAATGTTCACCTGTAAGGTGATGGACAACGGTCCTCCTGTTGAATGTTCACCTGTAATGTGATGGATAACGGTCCTCCTGTTGAATGTTCACCTGTAAGGTGATGGACAACGGTCTTCCTGTTGAATGTTCACCTGTAAGGTGATGGAGAACGGTCCTCCTGTTGAATGTTCACCTGTAAGGTGATGGATAACGGTCCTCCTGTTGAATTTTCACCTGTAAGGTGATGGATAACGGTCCTCCTGTTGAATGTTCACCTGTAAGGTGATGGATAACGGTCCTCCTGTTGAATGTTCACCTGTGAGGTGATGGATAACGGTCCTCCTGTTGAATGTTCACCTGTAAGGTGATGGATAACGGTCCTCCTGTTGAATGTTCACCTGTAAGGTGATGGATAACGGTCCTCCTGTTGAATGTTCACCTGTAAGGTGATGGACAACGGTCTTCCTGGTGAATTGTATATTGAAATGATAGAGAAATGTCCCTGATCGCGCTATTCAGCCTTTTTTCGTGGATTAATAACCATTTTGAATGACCATGTACATTTTATTTATACTGAAGTGAAAGATATACATACAGTATGGGTAGGGTAATAATGTTTTTGCTTTTTTTCAAATTTATGACCGGTAACAATGTTAAATAATTATGTACGTTTTTTTTTCATGTGATAAAACTTTATTTACATAAGTTGCATGCATCAAAATTTCAGATAAATTCAATTTGCATCCCAGTTCGTTGAAACATACGATATGATTGAAAGAGGAATCTCTTTTCAAAAATAGAAAAAGGATTGCATATTTTAAAGGCTCTCGCGGAGGACGAGGTATGGGTGCTGCAGTTAAAGTACTCGTACAAATTCGGGATTAAATGTCGGGTATGTTGTCAAAAGGCACACAGTTAAATTAAAGAACGAATGAAGTCTGTACTATAAAGAAAACGGGGTACGAGGAGAACTATATATTATATTTATTTCGAAATTTGGAAAAAGGGTGTGAAACAGTCACTTGTACATTTTGTACATATCTGCTACACAATGAATATACCCGGCATTGCTCTGTAACGATAGTAGAACTGGCAAATGGTCTATTAACCCTATCTGGCCTTGGGATTTGGGGACCTGTCAATGCCTTGGGGAGTGGGGGGGGGGGGATCTGACTCCCTGCTCTCTTAAATATTTTCCTTACCCCTTGAGCTAGGGGCTGAAACTTACCACACTATACGCTTGGGTCAAGCTCTATCAGAAATGCAAAAATATCCAAGATGGCCGATGTGATGACATCACAGTGACGTCATTTTCATTTTTTTGTCGATTTTTCTGTCAGATTTTCCGATTTATTTTATCTTTGCCATTTCTCGGCAAAAGCTGCAAGATAAATTAGTAATTAATAGTCATATGATAGATGTGAAATAAAATCGTTTTTGCTCACTTTTCCTCACAGAAGAGCAAAACTTTTGAACAAAAATGACAAAACATCACTTCCCTGTCACCCCACACGGTCACAATTTTGAATTTACCCATGATCCTCTGCTAGGAGGTTCATGCAAATAGGACCAAAATGACCTTAATATGGTATGCTACAAAGTCATGGAGTGTCAGCTCTCAAGTATTTGGCAGAAATAGCTAGGACACAAAGTTTGATAGGGGACCATATTATTATTGACCCTCCCTCCCCCCCCCCCAACCGGCCTATAATCAACCATTTGTTTTCCAATCAAAAATCCAGTTTCGAATATCCTTATTATAACCATAATCTTACGACCAAGGAATATTATTTAGCCTATCCTGTGTTGAAAAACGTGTTGTTTCTTGTTTTTTTAAACGTTCAAATATATCGAATTTAAAAAATAATGGCGGAGAAAACTACACACGTATTCAATTCTGGCTTTTTTGATACTATTATTGTGCAATCGACATCTGAATCGCAATTTCCAAAACACGTTGTGAACATTGTCAATTCGCAGTATCTTACTTGTGACAAATCTTAGAACCAGAATATTTTTTTTTCAAAATATCCAGGCAGATAAAAAGTTATTTCTCATTAACTAGATATGAAATATAGTAAGATATGATATCATCAATAAATTATTTGCAGAACTGGATAGCTGGAAATTATTTTAAACATGAAAGCCTTTGTGAATATCATTTAAGATTACCTTTTTAATTGAAATTTGATCATTAGAAATGTTTTTAACTGAATCTATAGCACAACAGTACACCTTAAAACGCAAATGTTACATTTAACATCTAGAGGGTTGGAGGAGAGAAAACATTTATAAAGTGTTGCTTCACCACTTTTAAGTGTTGGATGCAACAGCTTAATATGTTGCATTTAATACTTAAAAGTGGTGAAACAACACTTTCTAATTTTTTTCTGAATTGTTTTTTTGTTTTTTTTTAAGCCCTGGAATCAACCATTGGGCATTTATTCGTTGTTCTGGCTACGATTTTACAATACTACCTTTACAATGCCCACGTAGGCCCGGCTGGGTGGCAAAAATTATGTATATACAAGAGATGTACATGAAATGGCTAACACCTTACATGTCATATTCCATCTATTTGCGGAATGCTAAAAGAAAAGAAATATATATACCCCCCCCCCGCATCCTCTTCCAAACAAAGACAACTAATATAAACATTCCCAGTAAATTAATGCTAATACCCCCCCCCCCCCCACCATTAAATTAACCCCCAAAATAAGACAGGCACCAGCAGGCGAAGTATTCAACACCAATGGTAACAAGAAAAATAAAAAGAAATCGACGCAAAGAATGAAAATGATTGAAGACAGAGTTGTAATTTCTGGGTGGCTGGACACTCGTAGAGATAGGTTGGTGTACGTGCAGAATATGACACCAGAGAGAAACATCTGACGGACGAAGAACAGTCTAGTAGTATATCTTGTTACATTGTTGCTGCTGCAAGCAGCTGGACAGAATGATCGTCCATACATCGTGGAGAATTTGAATTGAATTTGAATTGAAGTTTATTCTCAGAACCAAGCATATAATGGTATGAGAATCTAATACAATACAATCATAATCAAATGGCGACTTTCTCAGAATCAAAACATGTTGGAGAAAACAGCAGATAAGAGTACAACAGATCAGATTATAATGATATGCAATACAGTAAAATGGAACTATAATAATATAGTAATCAATATGGGAGGGATTTCTACTAAACAATACGTTTGATCCCTCTTTGTACAAATGTAGCTATTTTATTCTGTACACTGGCAGTTCGGTTAGCCATCATGGAAATAAACTTGTTTACTGATGGTCTAGTCCAAAATTTAGCAGGAATAAAATCTTTTCTTAAATCTTGGAAGAAAGGACACACAAGTAAAAAGTGGTACTCATCACCAATGGATGTTAAATCACAATATGTACAAATACGTTCCTCTCTCGGGACATCTGTATACCTGCCTCTTACAACCGGCAGTTTGTGATTATTACATCTGAACTTACACAATGACAACGCTTTGTTGGTCGACAAACACACAAGATATTTTTCTAGATCAATTGACTGCTTGAATTCTTTGTAAAAAATGAATTGACTACCATCTTCCATAGCTGCACGCCAATTCTGTAAATACTGGTCTTCTAATTTCAACCTGACAACAGTGTTCAACCAATCAATACTTAAAAACGTTTGATTATCCCATATATAATTTAAACCACATGCAGTAAATATATTTTCGACATGGGAAATCCATTTTGAAGCAAAACTCCCTGATCTATGAAGACGAAAAAGAAATTTATACACAAGGCTCGAGTATTTGTCAGAGGAACACATTAATAACTTTCCCCAAAATTTAACCATACGCAGTTTTATTTTGATAGATAAAGGGTAACGACCAGTTTCACCATAGACTAATGCACTAGCTGTACTTTTGTTAAGTCTTAAGATGAATTTACAATACTGAAGTTGGAGTCTTTCTACTATATCTAGATTTTCAAATCCCCATACCTCGCATCCAAATAATAACACTGGAATAACCATTTTGTCGAACAAATCTAACTGCACATCAAATGGGAGATATAAGAGTCTACTTTTTTTAATAACACCAAACATGGCTTTTCTAGCTTGATCATATAAATAGCGCCTACACCGAAAAAAAATTTCCATTGTAGAAGAACAGCACCCCAAGGTATTTGTAGTTGTCGACCATTTCAAGAACAACACCATTTATCCGGAACTGAAATTTTGTTGGGTCAACTCGTCTTTTACTAAATATAAGTATTTTCGACTTGCTACAGTTGACATTCAGCTTCCATACTAAGCAATACTCTGTGAAGCCATCCAAAGCCTTTTGCAGATCTTCAGCTGAAGAAGCCATTAAAACAGTATCATCCGCATACAACAATATTAGCAGTTTTAAGTAAGAATTCAACTCTCCTTGAAGTACAGGATCATTGAATACCTCGACAAATTTTGCACCAGAGTTCACTAAAAATTCTTCTAGATCATTCAGATACAGAGCAAAAAGGAAGGGGGAAAGATTTTCTCCTTGTCGAATTCCACGTGTGTATGAGAAGAAAACAGATCGCTCATCATCCTTGATGACACAGGACTTAATACCCTGATACATATTTACAATGACTCTTACTATTTTTCCATCAAGACCATTTTCGATTAATTTCCCCCACAGGCCTGCACGCCAAACAGAATCAAATGCTTTCTCGAAGTCTAAAAAGGCACAATAAAGTTTCTTTTTCTGATCGAAACACATATCCACCAATGATTTCAATAGAAATACATGGTCAACAGTGCTATGCTCTTTTCGGAAACCTGCCTGATTTTCAGAAAGAAGACCAACCGATTCTGCATATGCATTCAGTCGAATGTTTAAGATACTAGTGAACAACTTTCCAAGACAGCTAAGAAGACTGATTCCCCTATAGTTACTTGGGTCTGAAGGCTCTCCCTTATTCTTATAAATAGGTAAAATTAATCCTGTAACC